>VXBN01009785.1:30363-59997 GCA_013397395.1 Sinosuthora webbiana | reverse complement strand
CACGCAGCCACTCTGCCTCCCGGCCGCAGCCCTGCCCGGGCAGGGCCCCGCAGCGGGACTCGCGCTCGGCCCACACAACAAAGGGGCGATACGCACCGGCGGGGACGCGGCGGGCGAGGCGGGCGCTACCCCGGTTCGGGAGCCCCGGCGCGGCAGAAGGCCATCACACCCCGGCCGCTCACCTGGGAGAAGCTCCGCCGCTCGGTGCGCGGGGTGCGCGGCTCCCACTCTCCCGCTCTGTCCCCTCCGCGGTGCGGGCGGCGCGCGCCGGGCCGGCCCNGCTCCCCGCGGGGCGGGCGGCGGGAACGCGCCGGGCGCGCGCGGCGAGAACGCGCGGGGCTCGCTGCGGGACCCGCGCCCGCCCCGGGCTGCGAAAAGTTCTGGGCTGCCCGCGGTCTTCACACAGCGACCGAAAGTTCCAGTCCGCCTCCTTGGGTCATTCTTTAATGAAGGCTTTATCGGTCGGCGGAGAAACAAAGCTGCCCACCTTAAGAACCTACAGATTAGGTTCAGGTTAAAAAAATGAATAAAGCAACAATAGAATCTGTGGTGTAAACAACTGCCGTCTACAAAAAAAAAGAAAAAAAAAAAAAAAAGGGGGATCCACTTCTAAAAGGGGAGACATTTTAAAGAAGCACCGTTCGACTTTTAAGTTCTTTAAGTACTCGATAAATTCAAGTAAAGCACGCAACAAGGGTGGCGGAATTAAATTAAAATCAAGGGGAAGTATTAACACTCACCAGGTACTGACACAAGAATTAAAATTAAAAAATACATCTTTTAAATACAAATCTTCTCGTCTTGCCTGAAACAACCCACAGAGGTTATTTGTAGAAAATTAAAAGCTGTGCTTCCCTACACCAGCCCTTCACACTACACACATGGTATCTTCCTTTTTTTTTTTTTTCTTTCCTTGGCATAGTCTCAAACAGGGTTAAAGTACACTGCAAGAGCCCAAGGATTTCTCCCTACAAACCATAACACTATAAAGTTAAGCCACAGTGCAATGAAAGCTTAGTGATTTCAGTATGAGTTGGTAAAAACCTATTAAATACTAAAACACTAAATACTTATTAAACCTTATTAAAGCATATAAGCATTCTAAGAATCAACAATATTTCTAAATAAAGTCGATCTATGCATAAAGAAATATGCACATGTAGAAAGATGCCATTGTCTTCTGTTTCCTCTTCAGCCACTGGCTTCGATTTTAATTGTGCTGGAGGATCTTCATTAGTATTAACACATGGGGAGATTTCACAAAGCTGCTTCATTAGGAAAAAAAAAAAAAAAAAAAAAGCCTGGCAGACTAGCTCTTTTTGCATGCAACGAGAATGTCAGCCTTACCTCGGTCATTTGTAACATAATAAGTGCAAGCACAATGATTGCAGTGCATGAGCATTGGGGGAAGGGCAAAAACACTGCCTAATACGGATATGAGAAAAGAAAGCTTCTCATTACACAGTAAAATTTATGCCAAAAATTAGTGAAGATGATGTCTCGTGAGACTCATGCTAAATACATTAATGTACTGATATGTTTTTAAGTATTATTTTTGTACCAGGCTATTTCATTCCAAGGATTCACATCCAGCAGCAAAGGTTTCCTAGCATTTATTGATTTTTTTTTTGTCCACCACATTCTCGGAATACAGATTTTAATCATTTCACTACACCACACTCAGTAATTCCATTAAAAAGTGGAAGCATCCAGCCCCAGAAAGGCATTTAATTTCAATGACACACAATTTCTTTTAGCAGCAAACTGTCTCAACAGTAAAAGCTGGCCTAAGGTTCAAATGCATAATTTAGTCCCAAATTCTCCATGCTCTGCATTCCTTTGAAGCTATAATTTGACTAACTACCTAATAACTGTAATAAGGACAATGATTTCCTTATAATATGGTATTAACCCACATTTAATTAACTCAGAGGCTGAGCTCTGTACATGTTTGATTGGGTCAGTACCTCTCTAACCTCAAAATTTACTAATAATGGTCTAAAAAAGAGGGTGGGGTAAGAACTAGTATAGACACAATAAACAGCTGCTTTGGTCAGAATGTTATCCATCAAAAGCTCACACATTTTACAATACAACAACACTGCCACTCATGAGATCACAGAATTTTGTAAGGGGAAACAAACAATGGATTTAGATAACTCACTATCAAATTTACTGGATGTTTGGTGCATATTTAATATTGCTTCTTGTAACATTTAAAAGAAATTCTAGTAATAATAGAAATTTTATTATTACAACCTCTCTAAATAACCATTGCAAATACATTTTTTTGTTGTTAGTAAGAGCAATTATAGTATCTTGCGACAAATGTGTCTATGTTTGGACAATGTTATGTAATCCTTGTTTTCTGTAATGCTCAGCAGGACAGAATTTAATCAGCGCGAGCACAAAACCACAGGTTCCAACACGTATTTCTCTTCACAAAGTTTAGTCAGCTATCCAAGTTTACATCGCTGGGTTATATTTGTCATCAAAATATGGACAGTATCTTTCTCATTGTATTGAATATTAATTTGACTTTTGGTCAACTATTTAATATAGACTTGGGTAGCTATATTTTATAGTCTACACCAAAATATGTTTAAAAAGTTACAGTTTTTCCACTAGTCACAAACAAATCAGTTTTACTACTGCAAAACTTACTAAGGTTTTAAAAACATATTACAATTCCTTTGTCTTAATATGCTTATTCAACAGAAGCTGTTGTTAGTGGACGTTACTGATGCATTTAAAGTGATTAACTATTAAATCAGAAAGGTCCCTAGCTTTCAAATTTGGCTGTTCTCCCTCAGGCAGTATGAAAGGTGTAATTCTCAATTTTAAAAAATGCAAATTTAAAGTGCAGCACATATACCACAACAACCGGATTCTTTTTTCTTTTGCTTCCTTTTCATGATGCATTAATTACAAATACAGTGAGCCTTTAAATTCTTTTCAGGCTTCCAGCGTAAATACCATTAAAAAAATACACCATGCCAGAGTTTTGTAGTTCCCTTATTATGTATTTTCTGCTACCCTTTTTGACCCTATCATTATATTTTTTTAACTAGCTGCATGCACCAATGCATTCATAATCTTAACTGCTGAATCTGGAGAAAAAAAGAATAAAATAAGCACCAAATTTACAGACATGTAACCTCACATTTGAATAATTACACTGATGTCACAAGGGTCATTTACATACCGTACACAGATGTCTGCAAGGTCAAATCCAAAATTCCTATGGGACCACAGAGGTAGAGTTCACTGCAATGATCTATCCAGAGGCCCAGACAGTGTAAGAGGTTTCTCCCTTCTGCACCTCTACTCACAGGCTAGCAGCACAGGTTTACAGCCCTTCATTTGTAGCAACCCAGCTGTTTCTGATGCTACACTAAGGTTAAAACTCACACAACATTTCCAAACTCTGATCCTGTAACAGGATCTGTTCTAGACAGAGCTTCTTATACACCTAAACAAAGAAAAGGTCTTTGAAAGTGTTTTAAAAGGCTATGCAGTATTCACTAGGGACTAGAAACTATATTATATACATCTGCTAACAGGTGTCTTGTGCACTGTTTGCAAAGCATGCATTTTATTATCATAAAATATATTAAAAGAGATTGGCCACACTGTAAGGACCAGCAGGAAGCTACCATCAATCAAAAATAACAAATTTTTTGTAAGGCTAGTAGGGCTAGTCCATCCCCTGATGCAGGGTTGAGATAGTTATCATTTAATGAATACTATTACTAAAAAAAAAAAAAAAAAAGGTTGATTTTCATAAAAACCTGAATATATCATTCAATTTTGACGTGCAATCTGGTTTTTAACACCTTACATTCAAAAATACTGCAAAGCCTTTTTGCTGAATTTGCTCTGTGTTTAGGAGGGTTATTGTCATCACAGGTACTTGTCAGCATTTGCAGAGGTTAGGCTACCACTCTCTGGCAGCTACTTATACAATTTAACATGTCTAATACCCCTGACTTTATGCTCTTATACATGTGGTTTTGTTATGCCGTCCTGGAGTGGTCAAATGAGTATCTACTTCACTACAATGAATGAGGGTCAAGGTGCAAAAGGCCAAGGAATCTTTAAAAGCATAAATAAGTTTATAAAAAGTATAAAACTAATCAGTACGTTCACCACTAAGTTGCTTTCATTAAGAAATGCTTTGTAATTGTTGCAATTCAGTATGTAGGTAAATTTTGTTTTCAAGTTTTGCAAAGGTGCTGAACTAAATTAATCCACAGAGCAGCCATACCTGGTTTGTAGGAAACACAGATTTGAAGAACCAAAATAAGAACTTCTGAAGGACAGGAAAGAATCCAGACTGCGAGAATCTAGACTTCACATGTTCTATAAAAACCTGGAAATCTTCCCTAAGGAGTTTCTGCATCAGCCTATGGCACAGACAACTTACCAAATACACTTCGTAGAAAGTGCGCTCTTCTTAACAACACATCTCACTGTGAGAGAGGTGAAAGCAACTATGCATTATTTCCTTTCACTCATAAATTGTTAAAGGACACTTCTGCTCATCTTAAAAGATAGAGAAATCTATGATTTGCTCTGCCAATCCCATTTCAGCAGTATCTCATACCCCAACCTTGCCTTCCATAGCTCCTCCAGCATCTCTCTCATGTCTATGATCAAAAATAGTCTTTTTATTAACCAATGAAATCTCTAAAAGTGAGAAATGCCAGTTCAATCAAAACAATTAAAATATTAACCTTTTGAAACTAGAGAGGTAAAAAAACATTATTCGCTAGGTCCCTTCTGTACTGATACAGAATAATTTTACAGTTAAAATATCTGGCTCTGTCCTGTACTCAGAACCAACGTTGGATTTTAAGTACAAGGGTGTTTTCAACTGCAAGTTGTTTGGGACATATATCCAGGATGTTATATTTACCCTTGGAATTAATTAAAAACAAGGTCATTTTAAATGTTACAGTCAGGCAATAAATTACCTCTACATTAGAGAAGAATTAGATAACATTTTTCTGTTTGACTGGAAAAGCGCCAACCTCACCGACAGCAATGTTAGCAAAAAAGGTACTGAAAATCTTTGATTACCATGACAGCTCACAGTTCTATCAAAAACTTTGCAAATCAAAGTGACTTAAAGACATACATAAAAAACAAAAGAATCAGGGATTACCTTTGTATCATTTTTTCACTAGGTGTTTTAGAACTAAAGCAAGGAAATACTAACTTGCAATTTCAGTTAATTTTTATCTTCTTCTAAAAAATGGATGCTTTTTAGGCATATTTTGCATTTCCCCTTCCCTATATAGGTCTACAAAATACTTTACATGATAACTTGGATAGTTTTCTTATGCCTACAAAGCTCTCATCTTCTTGACCAAAACTACAGTTAGCTTCCTCTGATCAAATGATGTTGTGTGGCGTGTTTTTTTTCCTGTTGCTTCTTTAACCACAAGGATGCAAAAAGGCCTACCTCAAAATTTAGTGTAGATCTATAGTAACTGCACCACTAAGTGAAAAGAAGCTCTTTCAGGGTGGAACACAACAGCTGTTACATAGCAGACAAGACTATACAGTAGTTTAGGACAGGAAGTGATGGAATCTCTTATTAAACTATATTTAAGCAGGAAGTAATCTTATGTAATCAGCCAACTTGGAATCTGGCCAGGTCACAAGGCTTAAGAACTCTTGCAAAAATTTCAGCACAGTCTTAGTTAATTGTTCATGAACCTAATTTAATATACAGCATATTACTACTGCATATATAGTGCTGTATGCACCAAAAAGAGGTTTGGCAAATTATTTTGTCCATATATACATTTTCAAGTTGCACTTAGGCTATTAATGATGTTGCCTTTACTGTACTTTTAATAATTTTCTCCATAAAACACCATCCAGTTGGCTACCTTTAAAACTACGTCAAATGTATGCATATTTTTATATCTTAAAACAGAATAATGCAGATCACCTATACTGCGACAGAACAAAGATTTTTTTGGTTGGTTGGGTGGTGGAGTTTCTGGCTTTTCTTTTTTTTTTTTTTTTTAAGGGATGCATGTTGTTCCAGTTTTATTTAATTAAGGTCTCTCATGCCTGCAAAATCTCTAGTTTCAAGGCAGAACCTAGCTTTGCTTACACAGTTCAGATCCTTCAGCTTATAGCTCTTCTCTTACTCTATCCTTATTGTGTTTGCCATTTTGCTGAAGACATTATAAACACATTTCTATATTTTAAGACCTTGGTGATGCATCCATAAACCAGAAAATGTGTAAAACAGAGCAAGAATTACTGCAAAAAAGCTAAGATGGAGGAAAAATGCACTGACACTTCTCTTCAGCCATTGAGGTAATGACTTTCACAACAATATCACTTACTGAGGGAAATACTGAGGACATGGGTCTAATGTCCAAGAATGCCCTTAGCGTAACACAGTCAATCCCTTGGTATATTTAATTTCCCCCTCCAACATCATAAATGCTATTCTAGATGACAGCTATATTGAAAGGTAAAATATACAAAGGCCCTTAAAAGTTACATTCCCTTGCTCCTTCTTCATTTTCTTACAAAGAGTAACTATTAAATTTAAAAAATACTAATGATTATGTTCTTTTTATAGACAAGGACTGAGGTAGACAGAACTAAGAGCTGAAATCATAAGCTTGTGATTTCATGTATCCTGTAACATTCCACATGCCAAATATTAGAAAAAAGTTTCTTAGAAATAGTTTTGTACCAAGATTAGTTGTATATGTTGATAAAGAAATACACATCCCATGAACTGATAGTTTGCTAGGAATTCATAATAATACAATTTGTCAAAGTGTTCATCAATAATATTCCTGAGTGCAATACTATTGCCATTAAAAAAAAAAAAGTCTTTATCCTATCACCATGTCTTCAGAATCTCTTGCTAATCTGTTATTTCTTAATCTGAGCACATTTTCTGCATCATCCATTTGATGTCACATCTACTTGCACTATCTTAGAACCCTCAGAACATTATCATCACATGTGTCACGAGACAACGCAAATAAAGATCAGGCTTCTTTCAGAACTACAGAGAGCAGAACTGTGGATCTAGAGATAATTATTGCAACTATCAGAACCTGAATATTTTAAAAAGTGTTTCTGAAAAAACTGCAACATATTGTATGGAAATTTCATACTGTTTTGTACAAAAGTAACTAACATTTCTCTGCAGGGAAGCAAGGAAGAAAAGGACCTTTTCCACACTACTGAAAATTCTAAACTCCCTACATTTATTGTCATATATTTGGGGAAATCTTAGGCCTGGAAAAAAAAAAAAAAAAAGTAACAAAAAGCTATTTAATGTAACTAGAATAGTAAAAAGCTGGCATATGTGTATTGATAGGACAAAACTTCCAGTCTTGGCCTTTCCTGTACCTTTTCCCTTCTCTTCCTCCAGATTCTATTAACTTTCTTTGTTGAA
Source organism: Sinosuthora webbiana (assembly GCA_013397395.1). NCBI lineage: Eukaryota > Metazoa > Chordata > Aves > Passeriformes > Sylviidae > Sinosuthora > Sinosuthora webbiana. The sequence goes on along the minus strand of VXBN01009785.1, from coordinate 52,553 downwards.
AGTTAAAAATGCATAAATTTATTGCTTTCCACTATAGAGATCTCTATGCTACATCACTTCCTGGCCTGGTAAAATGACTAATTTGTGCTTCTGTGAAAGCTGGTAAGAATTATTTTAAGTGGAAAAGGTGTATTGTGTTTGAACTTTTTATGAATATAATAGGTAGTATTCTCAAATCAAGCATGTCATTCCATATTTTAGCTTCTAAAAATTCAGGGTTTTCATCACATTTTGATCATAGAAATCAATAAAGATTGCTTTGATGCTTCTTCTGTCATTATGTTTTAACACAAACAGAGAAATAATTTAAAAAAAAAAGCCCAAAACATTCCAAGTGTCTAGTCTTGAATGTCTACATTAACTCATACTCAGCAGTTATAAATACAGCTGCATTTTATGCATCTCATAAAAGATTGTGTATGTTCATGAAGTGCAAGAGTTAAAAATAACCTTGATGCTTTTCCCAGTATTTTTAGCAGGCTATATATACTTAATTCAACTCATTTTCCATAGTACTTTAGCAGTTTAGGAAAAACTTAAAACAGCTATTAAAAAAAAAATCAAAAAAGAAAAAGGGGGTGGGGGGGCGGGGGGGAACAAATAGTGGAATACGTCTAGAGTTAATGACAAGACCCTACCTGCATCCTTTCTCTGGCTTTACCGTATATAGTGCCCCTCGGCCCACACTCAGCTGTGGCTGTAGTTTCCATCTGTTGCAGACAGTGCACACATTGGAGCGGCCCTGGGTGCTGACGGTGGCAATTTCACCTCAGGGAGGAAGCGGCAGGCCAGGAGCGCCTCCGAGGCTCCAGCGCGCCGGGCCCGGGGCGGCTGCAGCCCTGTCCCCTCACACCGCGGGCTCGAGGGCTGCGAGGGGCCGCGCACCGCCCGGCGCCCTCAGGGGCACCCGGAGCCGGCCCGGCGCCTCGGCTCCCCGGCTCCCCGCTCCCCGGCTCCCCGGCTCCCCGCTCCCCGGCTCCCCGGCTCCCCGGCTCCCCGCTCCCCGGCTCCGTTCCGCACGGCCTCGGGCCGCCGGGGCCCGCTCCGGGCCCGTGAGGGGAGCGGCCATGGCCTGCTCCGGGCGCGGCCTGCAGGTGAGCAGAAATGGCCCGCGCTGGGCCCGGCCGGGAGGGCAGCCGTGGCCTCACAGCCCGCTTGCACAGCAAGGCAACTTGGCCTCAGACCGAACAGACCCTGCCTTTTGGAGTTTGTGCTCCCTCTGCCAGACTAGCTGCAGAGAGACTGAAGCACTTGAGTCCGAGTCCTATCTTGGTTATAAAAGTATATCTCTGTGTGAAGTTGGGTTTTGCTCATACAAGCTTGACTGGAGGTGACCTCATACTCAACTAGAGTGGTTTATTGCACAGTTAAATTTTCTCACTAGCAAGGATTCTTCTTCGAAGAAGGCAAATAGGTGTACTTGCTTCTTAAAAGGCTGGTTTTTGTGAAAGCGCTATGAAAAAGCTGGAGTAATGGCAAAGAATTATTCAAAAGACTTGATCACTACTTGATGTTCTCTCTGCTCTCAAAAATCAGTGCTGGTAGAGGCAGTTCAACAAGATTGTCCAGCGTTGAACATTGTTTAAGAGTAAGAGCAAACTGCCAACAACAGGCAATTTTCCATTGCAGACTAACCTGAAATGATCTCATTCTGTATACTTCAGTGCACATAGAAGGCAGAGACAAATTCTATAGATGCTGATAACCGCAAGAGAGAAGATCAAGGTAAGTCTCAGCATTTAAGAGGTAACTAAACAGTATCATTATAGTTCTTCAGTCAAGAGATCTAGACGGTGTCAAGGAAACTGCTAGCAAAGAATTCCCATAGTTATATTTGAAACCTTTCATTAAGCAAGTCCTCAATAGTCTGTCTTTTCCTTCATGGGCATTTATTAAGAAAAGGTGTTTACTAAGGGTTCACCAAACTTTGTGGACCCATTCTTACCAAGAATTAGTTTTCTGTCACACAAAGTACAAAAGTATGTGCTTCTGCTGTTGGACCTTGAGCTGTGCATTATTTTTTACTGATGTTTTTCCATTCACTCTACCAAGAAGTTCAGTTAAAAATATGGGGGTTTATTTTCCCCAGTGTCAAATATATTAATTCCATTCTCTGTGCCACCCTAACTTCCACCAATTTGTTTCAAGCCAAATGAATTGACAAAAGTAATCTGAGTTTTGATTTCTTTGCCCTACTTCTGCGGAATAGTATTAATTTTATTGACTGATACTAGGTTTCTTCATTGAAGTGTGAGTTTTAGAAGCATACCAAAGGTATTTAGTATTAACTATTAAGTTACTTCTTACGGTTGTCTGAGACTTACCTTGATCTCTCTCATGGTCATCAACATCTATAGATTTCTTGGCTGTCTTCTATGTGCACTGAAGTACATGGAACCAAAATAAATTGGCGGGGGGGAGGTGGTGTGCAGGTTCCTTGGCTTAGCCAGCCTAGGCTTCCTACACAATTTGTGGAAGGTGAGAAGTAAGGCTTTTTCTTCTCAACTATGACTCTCATTAGGGCAGCCTTGAGAAGATAGTTACTAACTGGGCATAGCTGCAGAAGTCACACCTCCGCGTGGTCCCGCTGGATACCCGTCAAGGGTAACCGAGTTGACTTCTGCCCCAATGTGAGTGAGGGTGTACCTTGTACCCCCTCCGTATCGTCTGGCCTCGCCACCCAGCGGTAGCTTCACAATCTCGCTGAAACAAAATTACCTATTGGCCCAGTTCTTCAACTGTTGCCCAAAGCCTTGTCCCCGGGCCAAGGCTGGACGCAGTTAGTAGTTTGGGAGACGGCCAGCTATAACTTCGACTATCCTCACTTGGTTGTGACAGCTTTTGTTTAAGTCTAAGCAAGTTGTATCTACCTAATAAAGACTGGAGCCTTCCCTCTGTGAGCGTTGGATAGTGGGAATCGGTTTTGGGAGGGAGGGGTTCATCACATTCATACCGCATCTTTGCCCATATTTGGGCAACAAATTCTGATCTGGACCAGGTGGACGGGCCACCTTTACTTAACTTGGAAAAGGGCATAAAATCTTTTTTTGTTTATTAAATATCCAAATATTAGTTGTATTTCAACTAGAGCTAGGTTGAAAGACCAGCACAACTGGTGCACTGAACAGTGTAGGTCTTTTAAGTTTGGCTTGATGCAGTCAGCCCTGGAAATTACATCTTCCACGCCTGCCCATATGTTCTTAATTTGAATGAACATGAATTAGTGCTCATGAGAGCCCCTTTAATCTGATCTGTTTGAACTGCCATCTCATTTTGTAGTTTCAGTTATATGGAATCATAGAATGGTATGAATGAAAGATCATCTTATTCCTATGAATATTAAGATGTATGCAGAATAGTAACTGCAGCCACTCAAAATTCCAGATATCCCTCTTTTGTGAATGTTTGAAAATCCCCACCAGAGGACAGTACTGGGGTTGCCTATATGCACAAGAGCTTCATCACAAAAGACAACTACATATTGATGCATTTGTCTAATAACATTCCAGGACAGTGGAGATTTGGATGGCCAAAAAAAAGGTGTCTGGCCTCCTAAATTCTGGGTGGCAGCTATAAAACAAGAAAGAAAGAACAGACTTTTGGAGGGGAGGAGGGAAAATTGACAACGTTGATTCGTATTCTATTGGTTTAAATTTTTCAGAAAACTGAATAGATAAAAATCTAAGATTCATCTTTCTGAAAGGGACTACAAAGTTGACAGCTAATTAAATGTCAGTCATCCATTAAGCTGAGCAGTCCTAAGGACTGAAAATTAACATATTATAGAAATAATCCTGTACTATTTTATGGACTTTACATTTTACTATTATAACAAAAAATATTTTCAAGACTGCACAGACAAGTTCTCTGAGCTAAGAATAAACAGGGCTAAAACTTGTGTGTGACATCAGTTTGGCCTCTTTGTTCTCATGAGCTTATTATTCTAGTGTAGTTTGGTGGAGTATTAGGGCACTAGACAAAGGAGGCAGTTGTCTATTCAATTCCTTAGCCAGTTGCTGCATAAGTTGGACCACAGAATGAATGAAATATTGAGTTGTTGGTCTTTAAGTTAAGGAAAATGAAAACCACACAGAAAAACAGGCTTTCTGTCTCAACCTCTGACATGTAGTGTTTTTTATTAAATTGAAGGTTCAGTAATTAATCTTTATTACCTAAATATGCACTTTGACTACCTGTTTTCTAAAAGTATAGGGTATTCACCAACTTCCATGCACAGAAATTTAGAGCTGTTTTCTGAGCAAAGATCTTCACCAAACACAGGTGCTTGACCTGAGCATCTGAACTAGTCAAGCAAAGTTGGCAAATACATATTTTAATATGCCACATATGAAAACTGATAAAAGCATTCTTTACAGATAAACTATCATGCCAAATCAGGACTACTTATTCCAGAATCAACTGTCACATAAACATGGTCTCATATATGGCCTAATGACCATATTGTAAAGAACTGATTTAAATTAATATCTGCTCTTGTTCCAGATTAATTTTGACCTGTAAAAAATGTCATTACTCAGAGCTTCCTTCTTGTCTCTGAGTTGATAAATTCCTCATGTGCCTTAATAGTGTGTATGTTGCTACCATACAAGAAGTAGAAGCTTGATGTCCTTCTACATTTTGCACACACAAGCAATCATCATAATCAGGCTTTGTATTTTGACTACAGTTGCTTTCCTACAGTGCACTAACAAACACATGAAGACTTATTTAAAATATCTCCTTGTAATCTGATCTGTATTGCCATTGCACAATTGCACAGCAGCAATTTGAGACCCATGACCAGAGAGGTGTTTCATTAAAGATTCCTGTTCTCAGAGTGCTGGCATTTTTGACAGAATAATTTTACTTATACATCTCATTCCAAAGGTAATTTTCATTGCTGTTTCTTTGTAAGCATGGTAATTAAAAAAAAAAAAAAAAAAAATCTCTAAGTCCTCATTCTGTGAAAAGGTAGTGAGTCTATTTTATTTTATCACTACTTTCAGGAGTATTTTTGTCCCTATAAATTAAACATTTGATCTTTCATAAGCTTAGTTCTTATTTAAAAATCCAACTTGTTCAAGGAAATTGAATTAAAAAATAGATATTTTAGTCTAAAAACTATGTAATAACCCATGCATTGATTCTATGCCCTATCTCCTATTAACCTTCTGTTAACGACAGCAAAAGCTGTAATGTGGCCTTCTGGAGAGGGAAAAGAAACTAGGCCTTGGTAGTCCCAGTAGCCATAGAGCTATTTTAATTTGTGTTTATTGATGTCATTAAAAGAAATTGGAATACTTATGCTTGCACAAAATGCAAGTTTTCAGTGAAAAGAACAGTCAGGTAGACATTATTTCCATGGGGTTTTGTCCTTTGACTCCTTTTCTGTCACAGTAGTCCTGTTTATCCCATGATCCCTTTGGTATCCTTTCCAGGACTGGAGACAACGTACATTATCCTAATGTAAATCTGTGAGAGTTGGCTGGCCAGGAGGTTTGTTCCAACCAGAATATACAGCGTATGCACTCTTTTCTTCACTCAAAGTATTAATTCTTATTACTCTCCTTCATGCCTGGAAAGATATAGCCACCAAACGAGACCTCCAACAAGTTTTCTTGCTGTCTGCTTTTACTGCTCACTCAGGATCTCCAGTTAGCATCTCTGTCGCAACGAGCAACTTCTCTCTGTTTCTTCAGGCTCAGAACTAGTAATCTCCACTCCTACACACTCTGGGTTTGTCCCTCAAATGGCTACTATTATTTTGTCATTCACTTTTGCACAGTCACTGATTTTCAGAAAACTTGCAGGAACATGGATTTCTATCCATCTTTCAAAACGGGTTGAAATTGGTAAAGACAGTAAACAGTGGGACTGGCAGGGCATTTGCATGAGCCTCGTTTCCTTGGGAATGCATGATTGAATTATGTCTCTCAACCGTGCTGGTGCAAGTACTGTCACCTCTGCAGGGGTCAGTGGCTCCAGATACAGGGTAAGCAGAGATAAACTGGCCCCCTTTCAGAACACACCTCCATCAAAGTCCATCTGTCCATCAGACCTGGGCACATCCACTGCTAGAATCTCACAAGAAGCTGTAACAAAACACTGGAATTTATGTATGCTGTTAACATTAGACACGTAAGTGTGAAAGAAAAACTAATTGGTGAATGGCTTACTGTTGGGGAAGACGAATCAGGGAAACCTTATAAATATGATTGTTTAGCAAAAGATTCTGAAAATATGAAACCTATAATCGAAATAGAAATGGAAGCTTACTTTTAGTTGTAGGATACCGAGTCTTAGTTACTGTATAACCTGAAAACAACAGCCTGGCCAGCTGAAGGAGAATCCCTTTTGATGGAACGACACCTTTCTGCTGGCTAAGAAACCAAAGGTCAATGTAGCAAAACAGAAAAGTCTAAAGAGTAGTTTTTAGAGTTTAAAATATAACACAGTATGGTAATGTAGTAGTTCTTATAGGCTCTATGTAGATTCTGTAGGATTTTGTGTCTTGTATGGGTTGGTCACTGTAAATTAGAATATTCATCACAAAAGGAGATATAATGCATTGTAACAGGGACCTCGCTCTCTTAGCTCCTCTTCTGCTCTTGCTTTTTGCCTCTCTATTCCCTGCTCTCTTACCTCTTCCCCCTGCTCTCTGACCCCTGCCACCTCGCTCCTTTCTCTCTTAACTTTTACCCCCTTGTTCTTTCTCCCTCTCTCTTTGGGACTTCCTTTCAGCCGAGGCTGGTGGCTGAAGGCAAGGCCCTTTTAACCCACGACCCTTGCAATAAAACCACGTATTCTAGAATATCTCAAGTCAGCAGAATTCCTTCTCCCTGCTGTCTGCAGATGCTCCTACAGCTTACATAATTATTCCTGTCTTTTTCAAGTCAAAAGAAGGGTGACAACCAGGAATGGCAGAGGTTAAAAGTAAACCTTACTGGAAAGGCAGCAGGAGGCAGATGTGGAAGAAGGCAGGCAAAACCACACAGATGCTTTCGAGAGCTATGAGTTTCTGATATCTGCAAGATATCATTCCCAATATAAACAGAGGCATGTTGTGGGAGGAAAATTACCTAGGGCTATGAAAAGAAATACTTTGCCAGAATTTGTTTCAAATAATTTTTAAAATATTTACTCTGATCTTCACTTGAAGTTAATTTCCTCGGCAGGAGCAGAAACTTGGCAAGGTGTACTTTAACACAATGCACTCAAACTGACAGACTGGCCTACTGCTTAAAACTAGGCAGGTAAATTGACTTTATACAAGACTCGGGTGTAAAACTCTTTTAGCAATCATCTAGACAAAGGAAACAATTGCCACAGGCCACAGATAGTTTTGGAAAGGTTTCATTTTAAGTAGGTAATTGGTAAGAGGGCTGCTGACTCCTGGCATTTACATGTTTCCCAGCAGCATGGTACTAGCTTCTTTGCTGTCCTTAATGGATGCATACAGGTAATTGCACATTCCTCCAAGAATTGCACACTCCTCCAAGAATGTGTACATATTGCTGTTTTTTATTGCAGATGATTGGATAAGATGCGGAGATAGATCTAATTTTGAATGCAATATTTTTAGTACAAAATGGAGGTAATTTCCTCAAAATAATTAGACTCTTTTTACCATTTTTTGGCATTATTCCTATGCTTTCTTCCATTAGCTATGTTTCCATGTGATAAAGACACAAGTTTCTCATGTTTATTCTTTTTTACTTTGACAATTCTGATGGTTTCTCCTGAGTCTTGATTTGTTGGCTCTAACAGGATACTCCTCCTCCTCACTGTAAAGTACCAGTGGAAAGAAGCATTTATTTGGCAAAAGTAGGCAAAAAGTAAAATAAATATTTGGTCTAGTATAGTGTTAAATAGCCTACCCTACTTTGTATTTGGAGGACTCCAACATCAATCAATGTATGTATACAACACAGAGGAAGCGAAGAACAAAGAAAACAATTTTACTAACTTCAGAAAGAGATGTGCAACAGAAGTTGGATGGAATAAGCAGACTGTGATTAAGTGAATTATGGTATTAGTGGTTATTTTTTCCCCTCTTCCTAATGTCATTTTTTTCTGTGGGCAATGGACTTAGCTCACAGTGCAGGACCTTTTTCCAAATGCTGTATCAACGATACTGCCATGTCTTAGCACGTGAGTGAAGGTGAGCACAGAAAGCCCCACCAGTGTCATCAATATCTCAGGCCAGGACAATAACTACCCATCTGATGAAAAGTCACTGCAGAAAGCACCAAACTTACTAGTAAACAAATCTTTGGAGAGGCACAATTTAACCTTTATTTTAGTCTGAGGCCAAACCCAGCAATTTGGATCCTTATAAAGTAAAAAATAATTTGCCAGGTAAATAGGGACCAGTGAGCCCAAGGCTTTGAACATTGATTTTATCCAGACTTTATAAATCCTGTGTGAGTCTTCAGATAGCAACCAGACTTTCGAAAGTCTAGAACTGTTGTCTAAATGAGTTGTGGCAGAAATTCTGAGAAGGTGTAATATGTAGAGTCAGTTCTAGTGGCCTTCCTTCCTTCCTTCCTTCCTTCCTTCCTTCCTTCCTTCCTTCCTTCCTTCCTTCCTTCCTTCCTCTATTTGGGTTCAGGAACATAATCAATGTCAATTGCATATATTTGTTTTGCATAATTGTTTGAATTACTCTTTATCATAAAATAAACATTACCTGTAACCAGATATGTTAGAAGTGGCAATGAGGAATGCAGACTGATGATTTTAAAGGAGTACACTGCATTTGTTTTCCCCTTTCACTTGCAACCCATAGAACTTGGTTATGGAACTAAAATTATGTGTTTGCTTTTCTCTACATTATTTCCTAATATGAAACTGGCAGTCCTGCTTATTTATTAAGGTAAACAAAAGAACCTACAGTTTTGATAGCTAAGATACTAAGTTATTTACCTAATGCCATGAATGTGCCTTAAATTATGAAAAATTACAAGTATTTTTTTACTGTATTTGCTTTTACTGTATTTGCTTCATATTATTTTATGAAGTGACAATAATGCAGAGGGAATATGTACGACACCTTCCAAACAAAACACACTCTAAATTTAATTGTGCGAAGTGTGATTACAGGAATCTAAATATATTAGCATAAGAAATTTTAATTCTGCACAATAAATAGAAGCAGGCTGAGTTATGTTATAAAAAATGTAAGATATAAGCTGTCTTTTTATGAGACCTTTATTTTGCTCTCCAGAGCTAGAGTCAAAATCGGGGATTTTAACTTCACAGATAAGCAATAATCCATAATTCAATCCACTTTTTCTCAAATGTAAATATTTTTCTTACTGAATCTATATTGTTTAAATTCAGACAATATTACTTGTTCAGCAAAATGTAAATTCTTGCTATAGTCTGAGATTAGAAGACAGATGATCTTGAAGAAGAAGCAGGAGACAGTTAAAAAAATCCATTACTGATTTCAAAGCTGACCAATTCTTAATTGATTGAGGCTCAGAAGGCATAAAGTGACATCAGCCTTTATGACTGTAACAATAGAAAGTCTCTAATAGTTTTTGAAAAGAATCTTTAACATTGATAATGAGATATAAATGAGGCGAATCTGGTGTTTTGCAGTCTGGTGAAATTGCATGCATTTACATGGATGCGAGCCTTATTAGCAAGGGATACAAAGAAAAATAGTAAATTTATTAGAAGGTGCAGATGCCATGGATATTTTCAAAAATTAAAGACGTTAACTTATCCCCAGTATATACACTCAGCTATTTCAGTGATGCCATAAGTGACCTCGTCCTTCTCATATAACTACCAAAAATTATGCAGAAATTACATAATAAAGCAGCACAACGGCTTGCAACAAAGCAGTTTCTCAGAGGGTATTTAAAAGCAGTTTGAGAATATTAAGATTGGGGTGATACAGTTTGTCTTGCAGTGTGGTCTTTACCCTCTTTGTACATCACTGGGAATCAGTTAATCAATAATAATTCAGCTATAAAATTGCTTCAATTTGTAGCTTTCCAGAGCGAGATGTACTCATGTGAACAGCTGTCCTCACGAGAGAGTGGAGAAATAGTGTCGCAGGATACATCAAAATCGGTGGTTACTGCAGCCCCAGTGTCTGATTGCAGCGGTCAGCGCTGCTGTGTCAAGTGGTGCTCATAGACGGTTGCAAGGGGAAAAGAAACCGCGCTGCATCGGTGAGGAAAATGGGTACTGAGAAAAAGGGAAAAAACCTCACATGATGTTATGTCATCACACAACAGAGGAATTGAGCCTGGAATATGTTTCAGAAACCTATTTCTACTTACATATGGGTATTTTAAAGTAAATAAAATATTGTAAAGGACTTTTTTCTGTTTTGTTGGTGTACTATTGCTTTCTTTAGTTTTTGTACGTGACATCTTGGCCGTGTGTAGTTTCAGTGGTTAACTGATAAATGCCACGCCACAGGATCGTTTCCATCTCCACCTGCTAGTCTGAAACTCACCATGTCCATCGAGTTCTGGAGTTGGCTCTGTATTTAGTTCTGGCTAAATTCTTCTTATTTTTAGGCTTGAAAATTCAGATAAAGGCTAAATGCGTTTTACTTAGCTAGTTTTTTTTCAGTATTTCTATAAAAGCAGTAGATATTTTACAGATACTTAACAATTTTCATCCCGAAGAGTCGAAATATTTTCTAAGTGCGACACGCGGGCCCGGGCCCCGCGGGGGGACGGGCGCCACCGAGTGGGCTGCTGCGGTACTGCCGCCATCTGTCTCCCGGCGCGAGTCTTGCACTCGGGTCACGGAGCCGCAGAACGTTCGGAGCTGGCAGCGGCCCGCAAGCGTCATCACACGCACTCGCGTCTCAGTAATCTTTAACTCGGCCTCTTGTACCTAAGGACTAGAATTCGGCCTTTAAATACATGATGGACCGCCGTCCATCCAATGGAGAAATATGCTTTCATTGTCTCCTGTGCTGTTTACTCACTACTTTGCCTGATATTGGGGTTTAAGACCATCTTTGATTTTCCTTCTATGGTAGAGCAGCAGTTAGCTCAAAAATATCCAATGCGTCATTATAGTTTATGTGTGCTTCATGCTACAGATAATATGAAAAAAAGTATTATGGAGGCATTGTGGACCACATAAGAAGCATCAATAAGGCAAGAGAAATATGTTCAGCACAAAACTATATGTCTTAGGGAAGAAAATATAATAGATCAGCAAAAGAAAAGTGTGATTTCAAACAATTTTTGTTATCTGCGTTTTGGACGAGGCCTTCATTTATGCTCATTTAACATTCCAAATAGATCCTTAATTTTTAAATAATGTCTTGGATGTGAAAATCTATATGTAAAAGTTATCTTTTCATCCAGAAGGGCAGTTTATTTATGTGAAAACAAGCTAACTTTTCATGTGTGAATATGTCTGATTATTAGTAGTAAAGGCAATGATGTTTTGGAAGAAATAATCCTATTTCCTGGCTACATCAATATTGAATTATTTTCAACCTTTTTCTACGTAACAGCTTGCAATGACAGGACCCACCCTCCTTATTTTCTCATACACACAGCCTAGCCAATAGTGTAATGTCAGGACATTTCATAAAAGATGGGGAGAGTTTTCCTAGAAGGAGACTGAACTTGATTTTTACCTCTCCTAGGCAAGGATCAGTTGACCACAAAGAGATGCAGTTCTTGTATTATGTAGCAAATTCCTCTTACAGATCCAATTGTTTGGGAATGATCTGGCAGTCCTGTGTTTAGCCTAATGATCTGTTTCCTGAGTTTCCGACTGAGTGTTTGCATCTGTTTTCTTCATGTACTTCTTGTATGGGAGCACCAATAGCTGTTATACTTTAAATTCTCAGTCCGGGGTGCTGGCTGGCAGCACTCAGCAGGAACTAGATGATGACAAAAGGAGATGGTGGTCCCTCTGAGCTCAGTGTCGGTGCGGCCTCACCATGAGACCCACTGAGCACTGGGCCCCAGTGGGGGAGAATGACGTGCTGGAGGAGGCAGCCGAGCTGGTGAGGGGCTGGAAGGCATGCCCTTGGAGGAGCAGCTGAGGGCTCTGGGCCTCTCTGGTCAGGAAAGAAGGCAGCTGAGGGGCGACCTCTGGGCTTTTTACCAGGTCCTGAGCAGTGGACGTGGAGAGGGAGGTGCTGCACTCTTCCTTCTGGGATCCAGGGACAAGATGTGTGGGAACGGCTCAAAGCTGCACCAGGGGAGGTTCAAACTAGACACGAGGGAACATTTCTTTACCAGGAGGGTGGTCATATGCTGGAACAGGTCTCCTGGAGAGGGAGTTGATGTCCCAAGTATTGAAGAGACATTGGGGCAGTGACCTGAATGATAAACTTTGACTTCTGGTCAGCCCTTGAGAAGTCAGGCAGCTGTACTAGATGATTGTTGTTGGTTTCTTCCAACTGAAATAACCATTCCATTTGAAACCTTTTGGCTGAGTACAATATCCTTGTTTTAAAATGTCCATCCATTCTTTTTGTTTTTCATAAGTAAATTAGTTGGCCATTAATTTGAACTAAGATTTGGTGCATTTATACAAAAGCACTAGGACTATGTACATTTAAATAAAGGAAACTAAATTGCTTTCTAGTTTTTCACAGGTCTCACTGGGAATGAGAAATGTAGCATACATTATACAAGAAGCCTGACTGTAGGCTTCTCAGTATTTGCAAAATAAAAAAGTTACTGTAGTTAGTCCAGAAGAGTGGCACATCTCATGGTAATCAACGAGTAAAAACAAAGCTACATTTCCAAACCAGTGAAAACAGGTATCCCCAAATTGTTTCCAGAGAAAACTGTATGTTTTCAATAAATTATAAAACATACATTTTAATGTGTTGTCAGTGGTGTCCAAGCCCAAGTTCCTATTGCAGACTTGGGAACACAGTGCTGATGCAGCCAGTATCTTCATATCAATTTTATTTTTTTCTTCTTTTAACACCTTGTATTACAAAGATTTATGAGCATGCTAACCATTACGGTTTGTGAGAAGGTCCATATGCCCCGTAGCATATCAAGGCTGTTGCTTGATAATCAGTCTAGAGAGCTAAGAAAGAATGTCACAAGATGTCAGTAATATTTGTAAGTATAAGTTTAATATTAGTCAGTTACATATACAAAGCTTATTTACTTGAGTGAAGTCTGCAGAACTGCGTCCAAGATATCAGTAATCACTACACTAGCAGATACTAGATGCAATATTAGTTTTCACTAGAATCTGAAGAGATGTCAGTGTCTGCACAGGTGTTCTGGTTTAACCTGGACAGAGTTCATTTTCTTCTCAGTAGCTGGTCCAGTGAGTGCTGTGTTTTGGATTCAGTATGAGAATAATATGGATGTTGTGATGCTTTTGGTTGTTGCTCAGCAGTGCTCCTCCTAAGTCAAGGACTTTTCAGCTTCCTGTGCTCTGTCAGCAAGGAGGTGCACAAGAAGCTGGGGAGAAGCACATCCAGGACAGCAGATCTGAACTGGCCGAAGGGATACTCCGTTCCACAGAGCATCACAGGACATGACACATGATGTTAATATGTATGAACTACAGGTTCTGTAAATGCTTATAACTAAAAATCAAATCTACAGATTCTAGATGTGAACTCATATGAAAGTACTCCAGTGACAAAGGGGCAAATTCCTAGGGAAAAAAAAGTTACATTATATCCTTTCCATACCAGCCAGCTGATGCAAGACAAATGCTTATCCTCAGTTCTTGATTCCAACAGTTGTCTGCGCCTGAATTTCGAACCCATTTGTATGCTGGTCTTTGTTAGAAGCAGTAAATTCTTCTCTGTTGCCAAGAAAACCTTATTTGGCAGTGATTTGTCTACTTTCTTGCATTGCACATGCCTCCTGTACATAAAAGAAGTTGGAACTACTGCAAACAATTGTCTCTGGAGATCATGATCTCTGACCTTTATCTGCATTTAACAACAGCTTAAATTCCACATTTTGTTCAGTATAGGATTCACACAAAAGTCTTCTAAATAGGCTCTACCAGCTGCTATTCAGAGCTGCTCCCATTGTAAAAGCCTTTTCTTCCAGATTTCCTTGTTTTAGAAGTAAAATATTACTGGTTGTGTTTTTAGAATTTTTTTTATCCTTTACATCTTTAATGAGAAGTGAACGTGCTAATAGTCTGCCATGCATTTTCTTTCTATGACTTTCTGCCAAACACAGCTAAATCATCAGTCAAAACACTAAAGGTTTTTATGTTAATAATAATTTGAATAGTGGTTCGAAAAATGAAGTTGTTTCACTAACGTTTTAGTTCCCACCTACTCAACAAACATATACAAAGAAAGCAGATACTTCTAGCTGTGATAATTTCTTGTTTTGACAGCTTGTGGCCAAATCTCCTTTGGCTACTGTTGGAAGCAATAGATTTGTTAGTAGTCTCAAGCTCTAAGAATGAAAAGGTTAAGAAGTGCTACTTAACTATACTAAAATTCTGATTTAAAATGTAAGATCTAAATTTTCTTATTCTGTCTTATGAATGTGATGTTATTTAGGCTGTACAGTTTGGATAAAAACCAGTTTATTATTTACAAAAGTCAAAAATTGTATGAAGCGTCTAGATGAAAGCCTTTTATATTGTATTTGATATTTAAAATAAAGAGAAAGAGGAAAAAAAGCCAAACCAGAAATAAAGGACTTGATGCTGTGGAACACAAAGCCATTCTTGTTTCCCTAAAATGCAAACCCACCCAGAGTTCTAAAGTTAAGATTCATGTGAAACAGGAGAAGCCTGCATTTAATTATTCCTGAATCTTAGATCCTGATTTCCAAGATGAAGAGCAGAGCCCTCTGAGTCACTGGGGTATGACCCCTAAATGGAACACAAAAAAGCAATAGGCCCTGTATTCTGTAAGGAGTGTGTATTTCTCCTAAGGCTCTGACCAAAAAACCCCCAGCAAATGGTATCTGCAGGGTGGGAACGTGCTACCTCACTTGCAACGCTCACAACTCAAAATCCCATCCTGGGTAACCCTCCCATCCTCCTCCCCTGTGCACAACTTCTCAGGCACTGGGTCAAGGCTTTTAGAACCTTTCTGGATCACGCATCCATCCTGGCATGCGGGAGGGCACAAAAAATGATCTTTGAGGTTGCAGATAAAAAGAAAGAAGTGAAAGTTATTAACAGCTGTCACTTCCTTTATGCATCTTGAGAAGATAGCTTCACTAGCCGGAACACAAAGTAACACATAAAAATTCCCCCTTTTCCAGATAGAAGTAATATGATCAAAAACAAATCCCTTTTTATGTAAGGTGCTGCATATGAGACACCCAAAGGGTTTGGGCACAATATTAGAAAGGAAATAATCTAATTAATTTGTTCCAGACTTGCCAAATTTCACACAAGCTTGCCTCAAACGAAAAAGCCATATGTCACTACCCAGAGGTTCAGATTTCAGGTTCAGTCCTTCCAGGCAGGAAGATTTAGATTTATTTAGGGGTATGTGCATAGCAGTAATACAGCCATGTTCCCAACAGAGCTATCAAATTCACTTGTGAGAAAGGAAAAAGTCAGTAGTTGACAGAGATTTAGTTTGATACATTTCCTACTTACGGAACATTCAAGGAATAAACAAGTCTCCCTATACCAGATCAGAAAATGAGCATCCACGACAGTATTTTGTTTCCAACAGTGTCTGTGTGCTGGGTTCACCTTGTCTGGCTGCCAGATGCCCACTCAGCCAGCCCACCTCTTCTTGATATTTCCAGTCCTCTCTGTGTGAGGCAAAGGTGAAGATACGCTGACTCAGCGCCATGTGAGCCTCCTTGATGAAAGCCTTGTGCCAAATGCAGAACTGTGACCTCATCTAGCTTCTCCTCCCTTCCCGTCTCTGCTTACTGGGGGCTCCCTATCCTTGGGCAAGACAAAATCCTTTTATTTTCTCCTTCAATTTCTTCATCTTAAGCTGGTTTAAAATGGGCACAGTGGAGCATATAGGGCCTTTTTCGTGTAAATCACTTCTCAGGTAAATTCTAGCTAGGCCTTTGTTACATTTATGTTCACACCCTTTAGTTTTAAATGGATGATTATATATTTTAAATGTACCACTTTATCTACCACATCTGCACTNAAGAAATAAGAAAAAAGAAAAAAGAAAAAAGAAAAAAGAAAAAAGAAAAAAGAAAAAAGAAAAAAGAAAAAAGAAAAAAGAAAAAAGAAAAAAGAAAAAAGAAAAAAGAAAAAAGAAAAAAGAAAAAAGAAAAAAGAAAAAAGAATCAGGCAGACAGGAAGCTGAGCAGCTTTTCCACAGGTGAAATACACTTTAGTACATACAACAGTAGAAACAAGGCCTATATTCCTAATCCTACGCATGATTCATCAAGTCAAACCTACTTGATATTTATTTTCTTGTTTGTGTAAGGCACAAGACAAAGAGATTTACTCTGGTCCTGTTAAGTGCCCAGCAAAACACAGATGTTCATTTTCATTTTTTCCTACTGGAACCTTAAGAATGGGATATTAATCTGTTCAATCATAAAACAAGAGCAAGAGAGAGGCATAATTTCAGCAACATAATTTCAGAAAGCAATGCTTTCTGGTTTTAATTATGTTTCAATCACAGTCATTTGTTCCTACTCATAAAAGTGTTTGACATAATAAAACTTAAGGTAAATAAATAAATTCAAGACAACTTTTGAGACAACTCCACTGCCAATTACAGGAAAAGCAGAATGAACTCCTCATTGTATGTACTGTAACTAATAATTCCGGATGTTTTGCTGCTCCCACTTCCTTCTCTGCTTTAACACTGAATTAGTCACCATGTGACAATAACAATAATTACGTTGTATCTGGACTGCAGTCCATTCTCATCAACACGGAAGTAAAACATATTGCACTCCCCATCCTACTTACACACTATCCTCAGTAGCACAGCTCAGATAGATTTCAGTAAAATCTTACACTGCTATTATTCTTGTTCAAAAACTCTTTTAATCCCATATAATAGGTATATAGAAAGATAGTTTAAGGCTATCTAAGTTTTTAGTAGCTAAAATTTCTTACTAAAGGACAATAAACAAAGACATTTTCACCTCCAGTGGAGTAATTTCCACTGCTCTAGCCCGGGTTGAATACATCATCCTGGATAGGAAGATAAAAGAAAATACTCCTGTCTAAATACTCTCTTTTCTCTAAAATGTGTTGTGACTTTTCACAAGTAGCTTTTTCTACTGCAAAAATGAGAAGCAATTGACATATGTGATTTAAGGTGAAGAATTCTTCTTATTTATTAAGATATTTGTTCACAAGGTAAACAAATATTTAGATTTTTCTTGTTAAATATAAAAGCTATTGGAAAGGGAAAAGGTATCTGTTTCAGATGTTTGCTGAAGCTCTCAGTATTTGTTTTGTTTTAACTTTATGTGTCTCTAGTTAGAAGACTGGTTATTCCTCAGAAATTAATGAAAGAGCATATAGATATTCTGACAAAACAAACCAACAGAAGCATTTTGATCAGTGTTACTTAAAATGAGCAGTAAGAGCTCCCTGGTGAATAAAACAGCACTAGAAGTATAATTTTGTGCTCCATAGAGCTTTATTCTTCCTGACTTGGAACATGGGAAGAAGAAAAGAAGTAAAGAAAGATTTTTAAACATTGACACTTTTTATAGTATTAGAATTCCAGAAATAATAATCATGGGAAAAAAACCCAAACAAACTCATCACCTTTATAAAACATAACTGAGTATTTTTTAACAATTCTAACGATTTCTGTAATTTTAAACACACATGCTTTTAGCTTACAAAATATAAGTTTAGCCAAAACCTAAAATTTCAAAAGAAGATACAGGTACACTTGGTCCACCTACCCAAGGTATAAGTAATACTTACAAAATTAATCTCTTAGTGTGGTTTAGTTGCTTTTTAGTTTACACTGTTTGAAAGCAAGAACAGATGTGATTCAAAAGGCACATAGAAGCTTCTTGATTAAAATAAACTGGTAACAGGATAAAGTAATTATGTTTATGCTTAAAAAATAATTCTCAGGAACACTGGACAATGATTTTAGAGGGATATTAAAAAAGAAGTATAGATTTATAAGGTAAAACAATAAGAGGGAAACCTCTTTAGGATGGGTGTGCCCCATAGTGTTTTATCTCATAAAACTGGGATCCATATGGGCCAAAATTATTTCAGTTTGATTTTGATGAAATTAAAGTCTTTTAGTTTCAAAGCTTCCCATATCAAAATCAGGTTTTAAGGTAATTTCCCACATCAAAACATTTAAAAGCAGTTATTTTAACCTTGCCTTAAAAAATTACTATGTTCAAAGTGCCTTGTAAAGCCTATATATATATTTTAATAAATTATTTATTTCTGTAAGAGTTATGCCATGTTTCTCACTGTCAGTATTACAGTAGTTTCTTTAGGGCTTCATCTATTCTAAACTCTCTTCTCTCTGCAATTTTTTTTTTTTTTTTTAGTATCACTGCTGTTTATCTTACAGTTTGGATAGAGACCACCAGCCTTTTACAGGTACCACATTTACCAGATTTGTTTAAGCTATGAACTGTGATTTGGATTTATTTTTTGAGGATAACTTTCTGGCTTACTGTCCACTTTCAGAAATCTTCCTTGTGTATGTTTACCACAGACAGTTGAACGTGAACTCTGCTTTTCTTCCCATCCCAGTTTTCCTTCCTCTGTAAAAGTTATATGGTGCAGACCTACCGTTCAGCAAGTGAACCAGGAGCAACCCCACAACCCCAGCTGGCATTCCAGAAACCAGGGAACCTCTAATACATTTAGTGTCATGCTCAGTAGCTCTAGTGCACACAGAATCACAGAATCTCCTAAGCTGGGAGGGACCCATCAGGATCATCGATCCAACTCCTGGCCCTGCCCAGACACCCCAACAATCCCCCCCTGTGCCTGGGAGCATTGTCCAAACACTCCTGGAGCTCTGGGGCCGTGACTGCTGCTCTGGAGAGCCTGCACAGTGCCCGAAACAACAGCCTGCAGAAAGAAGAAAAGGGTTAAATTCGTTAAAGACAGCCCCAGGGATGTGTATAGTGTCAACTGTAGGGACTGTCCTCTTAGTACTTGTTCTAGCTGACACAGTAAAAAGAATAAGTCCATGGATAACCTTAGTAACACTTCAGTGCAGAAAAACAATGCATTAGAAGGATGACTTGATTTGTCCTGTCTGCAAGTTCTTCAACCTATTCTTTTTTGGCTGTGTAAGCCACACACCCACGGCAGTTGGTGTATTTCAAAAACTGTATTTCATAGTGAATGTTGAATAAATGGACTTTTGTCTCAAGGATGCATTTTCCTTTTTCGAGGACACTATGGCTGCTGTCCATGGAGGTCTTCTTCCCACCTCTGTCACTTCAGAAATGGTTACTGTAATATTTGGGATCATCTATGTGATAACATGCCATATCAAAAACCATTTTCTAGATTTGAGACCTTTTTGTTGCCTTTTCTCTCTGAAAGAAGAGGGTTAAGATTCTTAGGATAGTGCCTGAAATCCTTCATAACAAATGAATAGTCAAGATGCAGTCTAAATTGCATTTTAAAAAAATGTGCTCTCCAATAAGATTCTTGCAATTTGGTCAGAAATTTAACAAAAAGTCTTTGGAAACTTCCTATCTCCAAATGGTTATTAAAAGTGAATTTTACTGAAGAACAACTTACTAATAGGGATAAGTATAAACTATTCAACTAGACAACAACAATTTCTGATAATCTTAAAATTTCAGACTATGACCTATTGAAGTTAAGGACAGACACTACAAAAAGTTCTGCCATTTGTGGAAAAAACAGCTTTTGTGAGTCCCTTTTTGTGAAGAGGTGTAAGAATGGACAGTTAAGGATAGTTACTGTTAATAATTATGTGATTTAAATCTGCCTGTTTCCGTATCATTGATATGGTTAAAGAATGTGATAAAACCTACTGCTTTGCCATTTACAAAGCGGACACTCTTACACAGGATTTGTGGCTTCAGCCACTAACACCCAAGATTAAATATTTTCCTTGAGACAAAACCCAAATCATATCCACGTTCGTTAGATAGTGCCATTTTAGCAATGGTTCAGAATGTAGACAAGTTTTTGTGCAATGTGGTAGTATTGAACACTATGTCTTAACCTCTCCTGATTTTGTATATTTGTAATTAAACTAGTTGTTACAGGGTAAATCTTTGATCCATTATGCAGATTAAAGCAACAACAACAAAAAAAAGCTCTTATGAACTCAGGTGATAATCCAATTTCTTTTTTTCTATGAGCTAGCACATGGCTCATAGAGCTCACAGATTGATAATAAAAGGTTATTGTATCAACCCTCCAGTAATACAATTTGTGCATTGCATTGGACAGGGCTAATGTAGTGAACGGTATAACATCCTAGCATTCCCAGTAAATCCTCTTCTGATGATAGCAAGACTGAGTTGAAGACCTCTGAAATTTTGTACTGGATGAGGCTTTCCCCACTTACCTTCTAACTTGCTTTTAAAAAGACAAGCATAGTGCGCTTGATTAGTGGTGGCTGTGATCTGTTCTGGCTGCAGGGAAGGCCGTACGCGTCATCCTCCACATTTACACAGGCATTTCACTAGATCTGTGAATAACACTTGATTTGTGCAATACTAAAACACAGAATGACTCCTTTAAGGATTGCATTTATTGCAGATCTAAGTGCTCTTTGTACAAGTGCTCTTGTTTGCTAGCCAGGAAAAAGAGCAGCTGGTACTCCTGGAATCATTCATGAACCCATTCTAGCTGTCCTCTTCCCCTGGAGACAGTTGTGCCAAGTAAATGGTATTGTCTGGGGCCTGCTTCTGGGTGCTATAGACAAGATTTTCCCAAGTCCAATAAGCATTGCTCTGGGCATGATGGTGAAAGGCAACAGGCCCATCAGCAAAAAAACCCAACAGCCTTTCTCTTCCTATCAGTTTTTATTCAATTGTTCCTCTCTCTGTTTACTGCTGTTCCCAGCTCTTCATCTTTGTCTCCAATAATATGGTACTTTACCCACTATTTCTCTGTGGGAGGAAGTGAATAAAATGCAATACAATCCAACCATACTTATAAGTGTGAATGGAAACTGAATCAAGGGTATTGCTAAACATAGCAATAAGACAGTCTATAATTTAGCTGCCACCTGTCTAGTTTCTAACCAGTCTGGCTGGTCTTACATGTGCCCCAGATCTGTCAGACCTATTAGGCATGGACACATTGAATTTGTATGTGTTGTAGCCCCATGCCAGGGTGGCTGATTGTGTTTTCTTCCCTCTTTAAATTTTCTTTTATTTTTTTTTCCTTTTGTCGTCCCTTAAAGAATAGCCAGCCTGCTACTGTTGCACACCCCCATTATCTGACTTGCAAAGTGTGATCTATGGCGCTCACTTTGGTACTGGGATTCAGGAGAGCCCTGCTGCAGACTGATGGCAGATGGACGTCGGATCAGTAAAGTACAGAGACTCGTGGCTGCTGTGATACAAGTCTAGACTCCTTCGTAATAACATAACCAGTCTTCTTCAGGGCCTGGCTCAGAAACACAGCGTGAAGTCTCTGCCGTGTTCTATAGTGGCCGGAGACGCTGGAAATCATAATTTGTTTAAGATTGCTAATCTAAAATCTCTGATTACGCGAAGACTTGGCATTTTAAGAATTTGGGAAGATTATCTCCTGATTTCCTACATCATGCAACATCTTTCCCTCAAGTAAAAATGCCTGCCAATGTCTGTTACTTTCAAGAAGACAAAACGGAGGCCTCAATGCGATTAAAATGAATGGCAATTCAGTTGCTTTGCCGTTGAGGGGGCTGTGTCCAACATCCCCATCCCCCGTGTCCTGCAGGGACAGCCTGCTGTACCTGGTCACGAGAGACGGGGGAATTCATTTACAGGGTTCAGGCAAGGAAGAGAACGTGACATCGAGAGAAAACTCAAAGACCGTGTTGCAGTTCTCAGCCCTGAACGTGGAAGACGATTCGGATGTCTCAGGGGATGCTGCTCCGCGCACAGAAAGGAATCCTGCCCCTGCCCGCGGGGACTCTCAGCTCCCGCCATCCCGCGGCCCTCAGGCTCCGCTCCGGGCTCCGCCCCCGCCGCGCGCCCTCAGCGGGGCCGGCCCGGGCGGGCGCAGCTCTCGCGAGAGCTGGGAGCGGCCGCGCCCGGCAGCCGGGCGGTCTCGGTCCGCCGCCATTGTGTTGCGGGAGCGGCGCGAGCGGG
>VXBN01009785.1:0-30019 GCA_013397395.1 Sinosuthora webbiana | reverse complement strand
TTCGGCCACCAGCCGCGGCAGCCGTCGACATTTGTAAATATTCTTGCTCCTCATTGGGCCCCTGAGAGGCTCCTGAGTTATTTGTCAATTTCACTGCGTTGAAGGTTGAGAAAATACCCGTGACGAAGAATTGCGCAGTCTGAGAGAAAGACTCGTGAGCACTGTCTGGTTTGTCCTAAAAACATGATAGTGAGTAAGCCCCGAGGAAGACACGTGAGCACAGGTTAGTCGGGAGAAAATCTTATGAATAGTTTTATGTTAAACCACACAAAAACATGTAAACATGAGACCTCGAGTCTTAGGTAGAAGTGTCAGTGCATAGTTCCAAGCTAGAAGAATGAATTTAGGAGCAGGCCGTGAAGCTTATGCTACCCTCTCATGGAGAGTTCAAGATTGCTTAAATCTGGTACTAATCATGGGAGCTGGCAAAGGCCTTACTACTTGTAGACGTGACTCCCTGAAATTGCTCCTCTTTTTATCGATAGAGAGGGTCAAGGCAGAAGGTAAATATTTGCTCTCTGTGTTTTGTGAATCCCTTTTTGTGAAGGGGTGTAAAAATGGACAGTTAAAGATAGTAACTATTTTTGTCTTTTGAGATTGCATCACTTTCCCTCAAAAACATCTTGGGTCTTTTATTACTTTGTTATCTCTACCCATGGCTGTGTTGGGCCTAGTTCATCTTTTATAATGCTGCTGGAGGGATGACAGATCAAGAAAGGCAGGACATTTGATCTATGTGCTCAAAATAGGCTGTGCAGCTCTACCTCCTTTTTCAAGTTGGTCATCTGTTTCTCAGGTGTGACTTAAAAGTTTTATTTCAGAACTTGGTTTCTGACCGAGTCTTGAGAAGTATTGCGTATGTCCCTTTTTTCAGGAGTCTCTAGAATTGTTTCCAGATTTTTTTCATGAGGTTTTGATTCCTAAGTAGTGTAACATGGCATAAGCTGATGAAATACGCTGCTTTGATAAGAAGAGTGCTGCTCATCCTGCTGTACACATTCTCATTTCTCTGTTGTTGGGTATGAGCATGAGTAGTGTTAAAATAATGGAGAAGCCAGAAGTGTGTTTTCACTGGTTAATGTGTTGAGGGTTCTCAATGAAGGACACATCAGGTGTGATATTTGAGTAAGGTGTTACTTTATTTTTTGGCAACAACAGGCTTTTTTATCAGTTCAGACTACAACCCAATTTCTGTTACTATGATTATTGTTGTTATTTCCTCAGAGAAGTAATGTAAGTATTTTTTGGTCTCACTACCTTCTATGTAAATTGAAATGTCTGCTTTGTCATTATAAAACTCAGTACAGCATGTTAATTACTGCTTGGGGTTTGTTGAATTCCTGTGTGTGTAAACAAAGTGCTTGAGGTTTTGAGTGTTTTTCTTCAGGAAAACTCTTAAGATGATGATACTGTAAAAAGGAACCATTCTCATTCTGAAATACTATATACAAGCACAGTATTCCCCTTGCAGACAAGTATTGTTATGGCTTTAATAATGTGGTTTTTATTTTAGCATGAGACCGTTGTGTGGCTCTCTCCTGTGCTCTGTGATAGCTTAGCATGCTCACCTTATTTATAACCACCTCATTGTGTTACCATGACCAGTATAAGCCCTTGTATGTGTTTTATTTGTATTCAAGCCACCTACAAAGACAGTTGCAACTCAGCCTTTCAAGGTACAGTGCTTAAAATGGTTTTCAGAGAACTCTGGGGAAAAAAACTCCAAAACCCAGAAGACATCTTACTAGTGTTGATCACCAGAGGTGAAATGCCTAGATCTAGTTTTGTCTGTCTAGTAAATGGACATCATGGCTGCATTGACTTCAGCTGCATTTTTGTCCATCTGGGTAAGACTGTGGAAAAAGCTGAAAGAATTTGGGTTGTTTGGCCTGGAGAAGAGAAGCCTCCAGGGAAACCTCATTGCAACCTTTTAGTACTTAAAAAGGGTCCATAAGAAAGATGGGGACAGACATTTAGAGCCTGTTCTGATAGGAGAAGGAGTAAATTTAAGGAAGGCGTAAATTTACATACATTCTTTATGATGAGCATAGTGACCATGGGCACAGAGAAGTGGTGGATGCTCTATTCCAGGAAACACACAAGGGCAGCTGGGGTGGGACTCTGAGCCATCTGATCTCGTTGAAGATGTCCCTGCTCATTGCAGGGCAGTTGGCCTAGATGGCCTTTAAAGATCCTTTCAAGTTCAAACTATTCTATGATTTCTGCTAGTTGGCTTGCAAGTAAATTTTATAATGGATGGCCAGAAATTGAAGAGGTCTTGGGCAGCAGATTTTTAAAAATTATTCATCTTAATGATCTGCTTTCTGTCACTGAATCTTTATTGAAAGATAAAAGTAAAATACAATTTCCTTGATCAGAATTTCTTTTACCTAGCTCATAAAGCCTTTTATTCAGCTTCTTTTCGCTTCTGCATCAGACATGACAGATGTCAAATGCCTATTCTTATGTGATTCTGATTGATGTTTATAGCAGATCCTTCTCATTTGTGGCTGAAGCAAAGACTGCAGAAAAAAAGTTTAAGGTTCTATGCAGGAAATTAATTATAGTGTGTATACATAAACTGACACATTAAATTTTGTCGTTTCTATTGTGCTGCCTTAACTTGGTTTTAACACCTTTTTTGGGGTAGAGTTTCTGCAAGATTTCTTCACTTGTAGAAAGAAAATATTCTATAGATAGTATTATCCTGACATACTTGGATTGAAATCACGACCTGTGCTAATTTACAAGATTAGGCTGATGGGTAACATTGTCTGTCCTCTTGGGGCTACCACTGAAGGAGAAAATTAGTCTTGTGCCTATTTATGTGTATTTGTAGAAGGAATTTGCTAATTTTGGACTCCATTTCATCCTCTGCGGGTAGTTGGCTCTGGTGTCCAGTCTTCCACCCTGTCCTGTTCTGTGTGAATGCTCTTATTATTTTCTGTTCTGTGGATGGCGCATAAGCAATTTTATTAGTATTAGATGATTTATAATTTAGTCTTTGAAGTTGTCTTACACTTCTGTCTCCTCCGCTGATTCATCTGGATATTAATTCCTTCTAGTAGGACTTCCATCGCTTCTTGAACCTTTGCATTTTCAATGTGTGTCCGTGTCTGACTTTTATCTATGCTACTGAATTCATCTGGTTCCACACCTATCTGAAACAAAGTGATTCAGAAACAGGATGATCCATGATAGAGGAGATAATGCTGGTGCTTTTGTCGAGTACTTAATAGTACAGAATTGGATCCATTATTCTGTGTTGTTTGTTCCTTGTATTTTATATCAGGGTAAAACATAGACATAAACAGTCTTTGGCTATCAGATCTCATCCATACATATGGCTGTTCTGTGCAGCCTACACTCTAGTCTGTATTATTGTGATATCATTTTAGCTTCACAGTTTGCAACTTTGATAGTTACTTTTTACACTCATTGCAGCTTCATACAAGTACTAAAGTTGTAGAGCACATTATGGCAGATTATTTTGAAGGTTAAATTAACTATCATTACAGTTTAGGAATAAATATGATTGTTACATTTTATTGAACTAATGATCCACTTGAAGTGGTGTAGTTTAGATAATTAGGCTTGTTCTCAGTTTCTTTTAAATTCCTACAATTAACTGGTCTTTTGAACTTTGGACTGCTGCTTCGCACATTCTTACTGATACAGATGTGCTTACAACAGAGAATTGCATCAAGTGCTGAATATTTTCCTAAAGTTTTAAATGTGATACAGGAAATTAAATTTTTTAATTATTTCAGTATATTAATGCAAAGTTGGGCAAGTGAGCATTTCAGATTCCTAACCAGATCTTGTTTACCAGGTGATGGCTTTGGCAAACACGAAAGGGTTACTTAGTTTTGGAAGCGTGGTCTAGAAGCAAGTGTCCTCTGTAATACAAGCCAGTAGTTCTTTTGTACACAAAGGTAAACAGTCACTTAAACTTGGTATAGTATAGAGTCCTGCTTGCAAGGTAAAGCATTTTGGCTGTTTGTGTTTTGGCTGCTGTTGTAAAGCTAGCTAACAACTGAACACGCATGAGAACAGCGGTTAAGGAAACTAACCTCAGCCGTCCCAACTGTTAGGTCAGTGGAGTTCTGTACAAACTAACTGGCTTTTACCAGGTAGAATATTTAATTCAGCATGACTTGAGCAAAGATTAAAAGTCTTGAGTATGTGGACTCACCTTGAAACTGCAGCCAGACATGAAGTGTGTCAGGATTGATGTAGCAGCTTTTTGCAGAGTGTGATACTGATGAGCATGACTGAACTGTGGAAAAAATGTACTTCGTTGATGGATAGTTTTGGTTTTTTTTTTAATCAGTAGTTTACTCCTGTTCCCAAAAAGTTAGGCCAGAATTAGAAATGGTTAAATAGACTGTACCACTTTGGCAAATCACCCTGTATCCGTAGGGTGCTAAGCCACCTGTTTGAGTTGTTACGTGTCATGCTACTTTTCATGGACTGCACCACTGAGGATTCCTTATTTTTTTTTAAGAGCTGCCGTTTGTGGTCTGCTTCTGTCTGTACTATCCTGAGGAGGAGGAATCTAGCTGTCTGGAGTTTTAGGTAAACGTTAAGTCAGATACCATTTCAAGGACAGGGATGAGTATAGGAACACATCTCATGTGGAAAAGGCACTAGCATTTCTTTTGAAATGCTTAGAAATAGCAAAAGGCAGATAAACACTCAGTAAGTGGGAAGTAAATTTATGAATACACTTGTGAGATAGCTTGTGCTCCTTTGCATATGTTAGCTTTCATTGGAGTTGTCTGTGGAGAAGTTGAAGGCAGATAGACTGCAGATGTGTTTTTTCACAGGAGGGTGAACTTTCACAATTCAATCCTGAGGAAGAAGTCTGAATATAATTTCTGTAAGTGTTGAGATGCAGTTCATTAGCAAAAAGGTAATATATGAATTTAAGAAATCTGAGTGATCTGTTCCTGACTCATTTTGGATTAATATGAGCACTGTGTGGTGCTTTAGGGAGTACCTCTTATAGTTATAATTGCAATAATATATCATAACAAAATCATAAAAGAGACTGTAGTTTTCTAATGAGGGATGGGAGGAGATGTAAAGAAGAGGTTACAAAAACTAGGATAAGAACTTGTTTCCCCATTTTGCTGATGCATAGTCAGACCAAAGCACTGTGCAAATAATTGTATGTGTGAATCATGTTTATGTTACACCTGGAATGACCTGTGCCTGTTTTGCATGAGTTCCCTGCTTCTATGAGAAAAAATGATCAGTATGTCCTTGTACAGGATACAAAGAATGGAGTCAAAACCCTCAAGAATTCCTCGCAGGATATCTGTTCAGGCTTCCAGCTCTCCTCTAGGATCTAGAACTGGAAACAGTTTATCTGGTGCATATAATACAAGAGAGTCTTCATGGAGATTAGAATCTGGATACCAGGTAATGTATTTTTTTTTCTTTTTATGAAGTATAGGTAATTTTAAAAGTGTCTTTGTAACCAAGAAAAGCCCCAAAACTCAGACAAACAAAATTTCTAAAATGCAAGAATTTACTAACCAGGCCAATGACAGTAATCAGTGAACTGGTAGTTCTAGATTTTCTGGTTTTACCTTTTCTTGTTTGTAGCTGCACCTTAAGAAATCAGATTTAATGAATGAGAGGGCATACTGATAATATGGATCTATTTTCTTATGAGTCACTGCCATTGTAAACCTGGGTAGATGGAATTTTCTGTTGAGGGAGAGGTGAGGGTTTTGTGTGAACTTTGATTTTT
Organism: Sinosuthora webbiana; assembly: GCA_013397395.1. Taxonomy (NCBI): domain Eukaryota; kingdom Metazoa; phylum Chordata; class Aves; order Passeriformes; family Sylviidae; genus Sinosuthora; species Sinosuthora webbiana. Next base: position 24,258 of record VXBN01009785.1, on the reverse strand, counting down.
GTAGGACATTACACTTTATGTGTTGGTGATGCAAAAAGTACAGGACTGTGTTGTCAGTACACAAGGCTCTACTGTTCTGCAGCACCTCCTATGCTTATATTTTGAAAAGGTAAGAAGAGGAGCTTTAGATTCTGTTGTGGTTTGACACTGGCCAAATGCCAGTTGCCACCCACAACAGTCACTCACTCACCCTGCCACAGCTGGGCAGAGGAGGGAAGAACTTAATGAAGGCTTCATGAGTTGAGATAAGGACTGGGAGAAAACACTCCAAGGGCAAAGCAGGCTTAAATTAAAGGTACAAAGAGAATTTATTACTAACAAAATCAGAGGAGGATAATGAGAAGTAAAATAAGCCCTAAAAAACACCTTCTCCCAACCCCTCCCTCCTTCCCACTGATAGTGCAGGGAGAGAGGGCATGGGTGTTATGGTCAGTTTGTCACCCGAGGTTTTCTTCCGCTTGGCTGAGGGTCTGGAGTCCTTCCCTTGTGAGGCCATGGGGTCCCTCCCATGGGAGTCAGTTCTCCATGAACTTCTCCAGTGTGGGTCCACTCTCACGAGCAGCAGTCCTCCCAAAACTGCTGTGGTGTGAGTCTCTCTTCCATGGGATGAAGTCCTCCAAGGACAAGGCTGCACCAGCCTGGAGCAGGGGCCCTCTCTGTCCATCGGGTCTCCCACTGGATCACAGCCTCCTCCAGGAATTCACCTGCTCCAGTGTCAGCACCTCCCCCACGGGCTGTGGGTGGATCTGTGCATCCCCCGTAGACCCATGGGCTGCAGGGGCACAGCTGCTTCACCATGGTGTTCACCACAGCCTGCAGAGGAATCTCAGCTCTGGCACCTGGAGCACCTCCTGCCTCTCCTTCTCCACTCACCTTGGTGTCGCTGTGTTGTTCTCCCTCACATGTTCTCACCTCCTACTCTGCTGTGGCTGGAGTATCCCTACTGCACTACTACTGCATCCCTACTTTTGTTTTGATTTATTCTGAAATCGGTTATCACAGAGGTGTGACCACCATCTCTAATTGTCCCAGCCTTGGCCGGCAGCATGTCCATCTTCAGAGCCATCAGGGATTGGCTCTGCGAAACATGGTGGAGGCTTCCAGCAGCTAATCACAGGAGCCACCTCTGTGGCCTCCCGGCTACCAAAAAGCAGGCCGTACAAAACCGACACAGAGTCACGTTAGCCTGTCGTGTCACTATGTTAGTCCAGCTGGGCTTTGTGTGCACTACATGGGACTGAGAAAAAGGCCTTTTGCTGTTTCACAAGCAGCATTTTACACTAACCAAACTACTTTTATGGGGAAGGGGAGCTGTGCTCAAGAGGAAGTATTCACACTGTTCAGGTACTTGCAGTTTGGGAGAGTATTATGGGAAGCAGAGATTAAACTACTTTAGAAATTACTTTTGACACTTGGAAGGAACAGATAGCAGTTTGGCTCAATTATCTTAGTACTTTTTTTTCTGCTCCTGTCAGCAATTCTTACCTCAATTTTGGGCCCAGAAATGTGAGCCCATTTTGGTCTTTGAAAGTGCAGAAACTTAACTCTGTGATTAAATGTTCCTATTTTTTAAAAAATGGTTAGGAGTTTGGTCCCTGCTGACAAGCTATCTGGGACGTTGTATTATATAACACCTTTTTGAGAAACAGTTTAACAAGTAATAGAGCATTATTTTTAGCACAATTAAATGTATGTGTGTTACATTTTTGTTATCTCTAGCATGCATGTGCTTGTTATTATATAGGCTATAGGGAATATAGAAGGGGAAGCAGTTGTGAGTCATATTTGCATTTTGGAGTCCTAAATGTTTTTCACTGTCTGGCTGCTCAGCAAAAGCAGATCGAACCATCTTACTCTTTTGTAGAGATTTATGGACACAGTCCACGCACAATGTACATATACTGAAAGCCACTGATCTGAAGAGAAGTCTTCAGCTGGAGTGGTGGTGTGAAGTTCCATGTGTTACTGCTGTTCAAAGATTTTGACACAATTTACCTCTCATTACTTCATTTATTACATGAACTGCAGTGTGTTCACTGCAGTGTGCATTCTTTTGACTATTTCGTGTTGAGAAAAGTGATTCTGAGCTGAGGAATGATCTTGTAACACTTGCCAGTTAAAACAGAAGGGAAAGTATTTGGATAGAAGATTATGTTGTATCCCTTTTTTCCACTCCCAGTTTGTAGAAGGTAGTCTGAGAGCTCCTTACGCAAGATTGGTGCTTAATGATGAAACTGTAGGGAAGCGCTCTCTCTTGACTAACCTTTGATACTTACAGAGCTGGTGGTAGGAACAAATTGCTTTATTGCTTGCAGATTAAGATTACAGAGACTGGAGCAAGAAGATTTAAGTCCAGTTAGATAGGAATGCGAAGGACAGGCATTTTCACTTTGTTAATCCATTCAAAAACCTACCTTAAAGTATTTAAGATCTAGTTCAGTTACAAATGATTTAAAAGTTGTTTAGAAGTAAAACTTTGACTATTAGTAAGTCTTCAGGTATAAAGAAGACTTGGATTCTTAATACAGAATCAGTCAAATTTGTATTTGGTGTTGATTTGGGCCAACAGATAAGGTTTCTATTGGCTGAGTTTGTTTTATTTATTTTTTTCGTACAGATACGGAATTCTTGTATATCATGCACTTTTGAGATCAGTCTGGGTACTAGCCCCTGCTTATCTGAGGAGGCATAACAAAGAGCTTAACTGTAAACTAATCATATGTATGGGATATAGTGTTGTTGCTAGGTAACTTTAAAGTACAAAAATTGAACTAGTGTCATTGTATGCGAAAAAAAATTCCTATCCTTTATGTTACAACGTAGTAAACATTTTCTGACAAATTAATTATAAGGGGTTTTTGGTTTTCATTGGAGGCACAGGGTCAAGAGTAGTTTATAAAATTGTTTTGAATGTTTTCCTGATCACATTTTTCAGCTACTGAAAATAGACACCATAACGAAAATACCTTATGTAGGACTTTAATTGTTAAGTTCTGACAAGGGATGTTAAATAGTCTTAAGCTGAACTGAAGAAAACAAGCTGAGCTTTTTGTATTTTGGTTTGGTTTTGAATGCTTTGTTGTTGCTTTTAAGAAACGGTGACAGCAACTACTGTGTTTGTTGTACTGATAGTTCATAGAAAAAGAATGGACAAATAATCACTTAAAAAATGCTGCTTACTGTTAGTGAAATGGTTGCATTTCTGTTATTTCTGTTAATTTTGCTGATCTCCTGACTATTCTGTGGAACAAATTAAATTGCAGTCTCTTTGCTCAATTATAATCTATTCATTGAAATTCAGCTTGTTTTAGTGGCCAAAGAGGTGCTTTTGTTGTCGGGAGACCCTTTCCACACCTGTGGGATTTTTTGCATAGCACTTGAAAATGAGGCCCTTAATTCAGCCCTGTAGCTGCAGTATCTAAGTCAGGGTAATGCCTGAAAAGCATTACACTTCAAATTTTTGTTGTCCTCGGTCAAAACAGAGGGCAGATGAATGAGCTGCTGTAAAGTACTTAGAAAAAACCAAACAACAAAACTTTGCTTTTGCCAGTGGTTCTCTCTAAGCCGGTTTCATTTCTTGGCTATCCCTCAAAGTTTCTTATTAAATGTTTCCAGATTTGTTACTGCTTCCACTTCCCTGTATTTTCAATGTTCAGATCAGATACTGAGTTATTTTTGAGTTACAAGATGCGTATGATAATCATGTTGTTCTTCAGGAATCCAGTGTGTTGAATAGTTCCACTAGAGACTGGAGAATTGGAGAAAGGGATACCCGTGAAACTCCTTGGAAGCTTACAGCGTCGTCTCCAACTCGCTACTCAGGGACACTTGATCACCCTCATTCTGGAAGATTTTTGGGAAGCAGAAGCAGATTGGTGAGAACTGTTAATGTGCAATACTTGGAAAAAAATATTGAAACCCCAGGGTTTTACTTTAGTCTTCCCAATCTCAAAAGCTGCCAGCAGGGGCTCTCTGTAATGTTTCTAAGAAAAGTAAATCTTACTAATTCAAGATGGAGCAAAAGCTAGAAGATAGCAGTGTTAAAAACATTCAGAGGATAAAAACAGTCACGTATATTAGTTTTACTAAGAGTTAAGAAATACATTTGAAGTCAGTAGCTCTGACTGAGCTCTGACTCTGAAAAAGAAAAAGGAAAGGGGTGATTAGAATGTCAGACATGTTATAGTCATGTGGATGGCAAAGTTGATATTATTTATACTTTTTCACTCAGGTATTTCTGCAGGGGTGTTTTTTGGATGGTACTAGCTTTGTGAGTTAACACAAAGTTCATGGGTTTGGAGATCTGCTTTAGGAAATTTAATTGTAAGGTGCAGCTCATAGTCTGATTGTTCTTACATGCTGCTTACCTCATACAGTGAGAGAATGGTTACCTGAGATTCAAGACTCAGACCCTAATAGTTTGTCTTAACTGGGTTCTAGAATGTGCCTTTGTAACTCCAAGAATAAAGTCGTTTGCTTGTGACATGCTAATGCATTGTAGAGGGACAGTTAAACACTTTGAAGCGCAATAAAAAGATTAAGATAGGAAAAGCAGGAAACTGTGAACAAGATTGATGGGACGATAATGAAATAAAAATCCTACTCGCTTTCAGAGTGAAAGATACTTGGGTTCGTAAGATTGCTTGCATTGTTAAAGAGTTGTGGTTTTCTTAGGTGACTTGAAGGTGAAGACACTCATGTATTGGGGGGTGAGGAGGGAAGAACTAGTGTGCATGTGTTGGCCTTCAGGGGAAGTCATGGTAGATGCCTACTTATAGTTTAAATACAAGTGGAATCTGTGGTTCTAAGTGGTCCTACATATTTAGTTAAATTAGTGCTATAGTTTTCAAGGTGAACCCCCCTTTTTTTCCCCATTAAGGTTAATTATTCTCTTAAAGTGAATTCTAATTAAAGTGAATTCTGAACCTTGCAGGTGACACTGAAAATTTCACATATCAAATAATGAATGATTAAAACATAAGTGATATGTTAAATAGAAGCTTATTAAGGGAGAGTAATCTGGCTTTGTACTTGGTTTCTGATGTTAGTTTGTCTCCCTACCTATTTTTTTATGACGGGATGAGGGAAATCCTTAAGAGACCTCTTAGTTTGAAAGAGTAAGAAGTTGTTGCTTAAACTTAGTAAAAACCATAACTGAGTAGAAATAAAATACAGATGTAACATACTCTAATTTGTTTGATCTTTAAAGGATCTTTGTTGTAGATAGTTTCTGGGAAGACAAACAGCCCAATTCAGCTTTTTGATTGAGCTCAACTTTTTCGTTTTTATATGAAAAAATAAACCCAAAGTATTTCAAATAGAAATTAAATGCCTTGATTGTAAGTAACCAGCTTTGTAGGCTATTCTGAATTTTTTTTCTAAGTCCTATAGTGCTGGTTTCTGAAAACTGTTTTATTTCACTGCTGTACTCTGCAAAAATGTTTTGTACCTGTTCTTTACTCTGAACTCCTTCAGCTGCACTTATTGTAATCAAAATATACTTGTTTCGAACAGTTTTCCTTAAGTTCACTCCTTAGCTAATTATATTTTAGGTTGATAAAAAGTAAGTTGGATTAGTTAAACTGTTAAATAAAATAATGCAGCTCTTCAGTTTTGGCCATTTCTGGACAGCAAAATACGTTCCCTTGGAGATCTGTAAAGCTAAATTTGATTGTGTTTATAGCATCTTACAGGCCAGGAATATAATTTTTTCCCCCTTTTTACAAGAATCTTTTTGTTGTAAGCCACATCTATCTGTAAAGGAAATATAATGTTGAATGTTATAGAAACTGACTTTTGTTGGTAGGACTGTATTGAGTAAACCTGGAAATACGAATCAAGAGCACAAACATAATTCCTGTTGTATTTTAAAAGAAAAGGTTTTGTATCTTAAGTTATTCTTTACAATTTTTGTGAGTTTTACATTATGTACACTTTTGTGCAGTGTAAGTGCATCTGATATACTATGTAATTTATTTTTTAATGTTATTTCAGTCTACATCTTCTTCCTCTCATTTCACATCTGGGTGTTATGGTGAGTCTGAGAGAACTCAGGGAGCATATTCAAGACTGCATAGCCAGCAGCAAGATAGTGATTCAAAGAGACCTAAACTATCTTGTACATCTACCTCTTCTGTGAGAAGTAATGGCTTGACTGCCTTTTCAGGTGAGAGGTTGATTACTGGAGCTGAGTTACGTCAAAATTATCTGAGTAGTAAGTTCAGGTTTTACCAAGTTTTAAAAGACTTGCTTCAAATATTATGCTTATATCTTTTTTAAGTAAGAAAAATTTATGCCTGTCTGAAGAGTATGTCCACAATGTGTCCAAAGTTCTGAGTATGCTGTTAACATGGTCTTTTGAAAATCCCGTTGTACTCATGTCATTTCAGAATTATTACCTGTACCTATTCCATTTCTGGTCAAGCTGAACTTCATGGCTCAAACATACTTTAATTGGTTAAGATTTCAAGAAAAGAATGAGTGCAGCTGCTCTTATTTCATGAGTCAAATGGTGTTGATACATCAATGTGTGCCAGGGACAGCAGAAAGGAAATATTTACCATACTCAGCAATATGTTCAAGCACTGTGTCATGGCTGGTTAGAGCACTGTTGTTAGGGGTCAGGGAAGAAAGTGTTCCTTTTTTAGCAGGGCCGGAACTCATTCTCTAGGTCCTGCCTAAAGAAACATTCTTCACTGCTCTTTCAGGAAAACCTGTGATTTTCATTAAATCTGTAAGTTCATGAAACTTGGATAGACAGTATTTATGCAATATGCCAACAGAAGTCTAAAGCTCAGGAAGTAACAGTCAAAACCTTACACTGAAAATACTTCTAAACCATTTTCATACAGATCATTACATTAATTTAGATTACTCTTGTGAGTATGGATTAATGGGTTTTTTAATATCCCTTTATGGAATTACACAGCCATCCAAATAAAAATCTATAAATTATTGCTCAAACATCAGTATTATTGATACTTTCTTACTCTGTTAATAAAATGACAACCATTAGCATTTCTCATTATGGGGTAAGACTGTTCATCTTTCTGTTTCTACATTGGTTGGTCGTCACACTGCCAACCGATGAGTGCTTAAGTTTGGTTTTCTAAGTTAGCAATGAAGCGACATCAAGGTGAATTTTTCAGAGCCAGTGAAGAAGACTTTTGGAACAAGAGTTTTGTCCACAGCTGATATATATACAGTTTGCTATGCAGTTGTCAGTGCTGTTAACAAAAAAACAAGATCCCTTTTTACACTGAAGTGTTTTGCTCTGTCATGTAAACAAGGACAGCGTTAGTCATTGTTCTTAGAGTTGTGTCTAAACTACATTTAAGCTTCATCAGCTGTTTTTATGAGAAATTAAATTTCTTTAAAGTAGTGTCAAGTAGAATGGCAACACTTACTAAGTCTCAAGCTGCTGTTTTCCTGTTTTGTGAAAGCTCTTTAAAAACCAGCTACCATTAGGAGGCAAGATGCTACTTCTCTTCCTCTTCTGTCCTGTAGGAGTGTTAATGGATCTGACTGTTCTCAAAAGTATTATTACTTTTTGTTTGATTTAGCTTTCAGAACTAACTTGCTGCAAGATGAAGCAAGTGCCAGCATCAGCAGAGTGCACTTAGCTTTATGTTGGCAGCTGGGTCCTTGGTCAGCCTAATGGTAATGTTAAACTTGCCCTTGATACGAGTAACGAAAATGTCTGCGTAAGTGCCAGTTTTAATGAATTTTTAGATGATTACAAAAATGGGGGATTTATTTACTTTTTCTTTCTAGATTCCTCATGGAGATGCAGTAGGATTCCTAGATCTTCATCAGTAATGCTTGGCTCCCTTGGAACTGATCTGGTGAGAGAGCGAACACAGTTAGAAAGAAGAACAGATCTGTGTGTTAATAACCTGGTGGATCCCAGCTACAGAAACAGTGACTTTTCACCTTCAACATGTATGTTTCGTGTAACTGAAAGCTCGTAAACCTATAGTTTGTATGGCTTTTAGTTTCTTAATGTGTTCATAGGATCAGAGAATGACTTGGTTTGGAAGGGACCTTTTGTTCCACCCCCTGCCATGGGCAGGGACGCCTTCCACTATCCCAGGTTGCTCCAAGCCCCATCCAAAGTGCCCTTGAACACTTCCAGGAATGGAGCATCCAAAACTTCACTGGGCATGTTCTTTTAATATTTTATTCAAAATGCGAACACAAAACATATTTTAAAGTATTCTTTTAAATAAAGTTGGTCAGCCACTTTCCATGCGTTTACCAAACCGTCAAAGGATATATGAATGGTCTAGCCTGTAGATGCATTCAGTCATGTGAAAGTGGTGTTGGTGGTTGCCACTGCAACTCTGTGATTACTCAGTAATGCTTTCTTCTTGTTTATCTTAAAATCTCTTTGTATTTAGATATGGGAAGAGAAATAATGTTAATTTGACCAAGGAAAGTTTTTTTCTTAAAGGTGCATATTATCTCTTCTTATTTGGGTTCTCAAATGGTTATTAGGGAAAACTGCTAGACCACTGAAAATAAAAATGAATAAAAACACACTTTACATGAGGTGAGAGGTTTGTCTCATGGCAACTGCTAGGACTAGTAAGGACTTCTGCACTGTAATTTTCACTTTTTGTTCAGAGTGCTGTGGCGTTCTAGAGCTGTCTCAGGGGAAGCTCACCATTAGTCTTGATCTGCAACCTTTTGCAGATGCATTAGTGGTATTTTGTAATGCAGAAGTTAAAAAAAAAAAAAGTCACCTTTCTAAGTATAGAAGATAAGCAGAAAAGATAAAAACTACTTTCAGAATTCATCCTGTAGGCTTGCCTCGACAGTTTTAATGTCATCATACTCTTAGCACTTTTTAGTAAGTGGACAGTTTGACTACTCTGCCTGGTGGAGCCTAATGGGAGAGGTGGATTGGTGAGCAACCTTGCTTTGTAGTGTCTATGCTGCATTTCTAGCAGTAGTGCTGCTATTAACTGCTATAAAATAACTCCCAAATGTGTTCCGTGATGTGTAATAAAAAGCATATCATAGATGATTGGCATCTATACAGATGTTTCATTAGCTGGAATCTGCCAGATAAATAGCGCTCTTCTTCAGCAGTAAATGGTGATTGCAATGCAGAACCCATTAAAAGAAAGTCACCAAAACTACAAAGATGAAAATTCTTAATTTGAGAATACATAGAGAGCTTCTGTTTCCTACCTTCATCCGTCCATGCTTGTCCCTCCTTCCCCCTTCTCCCACCCACAACACCCAGTGCAGCTGTTTGAGGAAGGAGAGTAGCCACCTCAGCTGCTTCATGTGAACTACAGTTCATATACAGTGGAATTCTTCTCAGTGTGTTGAGATACTCAGCATTTACAGAAGATAAGCTTGTAAGAATGATAGGTTTGGATTGGAAGGGACCTTTAAAGTCCCCTAGTCCAATCCCCCTGCAGTGAGCAGGGACATCTTCAGCTACAACAGGTTACCTAGAGCCCCGTTGAACCTGACCTTGAATGTTTCCTGATGTGTTTGAGCACATCTTGTCATAGTATTTTGTTTTGCTTTTCTGCAACAGATCTTCAAGACAGGCCTGCCTCTTCGTATGCAGAGGGAGCAAGACCAAAAGAGAACTCATTAAGCACTTTGAGGCTGAATGCACCGATGAACCGCCAGTTGCCTTCTGATCCTCAGCCATCTTTTTTCAACAGAGACTCTAACATGAGCTCTTCAAGATCCAGCTATTCTTCAAGACAAAGGAGAAATGAATTGGAATCTCCCCAGAGGAGTGTGCAGCCAGCATTTTCTCTTACTGCCATTAGAGATGAAACCCCTTCCTCAAGTGGTTCTGAGAGGGTTTTATCTTCTCAGAGGTCACTGAATGAGTCTGCAGCTGACAGTGAGGGGAGGCGCACGACCAGACAGCTGCTGTCTCGTTTAGCATCTAGTATGTCATCTACATTTTTCTCTCGAAGGTCTAGCCAAGACCCGTTGCATACAAGATCATTGGGCTCTGAAGAGTCAACGGTGGTCCCAAGAGTTCAAGCTACTACTCTGTCAAGTAGTAATGGAGCTGCAACTCCGGAAGTTACAGGACTTCAGTCATCCGAAGCTTCTCAGGGGTTTAGTTTTCTTGGACGAAGATGGGGTTTATCTGGAGTTTCACAGAATCGCAACTCTGATTCTGATGGAGAAAGTTACAGACCAGACACTGAAAGTAGGAGCACAGGATCCTGGTTGTCATCCTCTTTGAGGAACAGATGTACCCCTCTCTTTTCCAGAAGAAGAAGAGAAGGAAGAGATGAATCCGCAAGGATCTCTACCTCTGATACAACTGCTAGATCACATGTCTTTAGAAGGAGAGAGTCAGGTGAGGAGAACTCTCTTGAAGCATCAGATAGCCCTCCACGGGTTTCTGTTAGCAGACCAACACCTGCAGTATCTGTTATTTCTACAGCTACTGCCTCCCCACCAGATTCAGCCCCCAGTGGAAGAAGTTCGGGAATTCTGCCTGGTTCTCTCTTTCGCTTTGCAGTGCCTCCAACATTAGGAAGCAGTCTGTCTGACAATCTTATGATAACTGTAGATTTTATTCCTTCTGGCTGGAATCAGTCTGATGGACAAGAAAGTGGCAAGTCTAAAATACCGCCTTCAAGAGATCCGGAAAGACTGCAGAAAATTAAAGAAAGGTAAGTTAGTATGTTCTTTTGCAGTAGTAAAATGTACGTGTTTTAACTTGAGAGGGCTTTCTGCCATCATGATTCTAAAAGAAAACTTTCCTTTAGAGGAGGTGGCAACTCAGTCCCCTGTTACCCATATTCTCACTTTTGTCTTTAAAGAAAACTGTTTTTATTCTCATAGGTTTGAGAACAGTTTGATAAGTGGAATTTTCATTATAAAAAGTCCTGCATGAAATATCACATCATTTGTTGGTATTCCATCCTATTCAGCCTGCTTTTAGAAGATTCTGAAGATGAAGAGGGTGACTTATGCAGAATCTGTCAGATGTCCTCTGCAAGTTCTGACAACCTTTTAATAGAGCCATGCAAATGCACTGGAAGTCTGCAGTATGTTCACCAGGAGTGCATGAAAAAATGGCTGCAGTCGAAGATAAATTCAGGTAAAGCAAACGCTAGACCAAGATAGACTTCCAGTTATACAGGGAGGCTTATCAGAAGGATTGCACTTCCTCAGGTATTTTGTTGAAAATTGGGGACAAACAGTAGTATGGCACTTTCAGGCTTTTTGTGTCTGTGCAGCTTCTCCTGTGAGTAGTTCCAAGAGCTGTATTTCTTGTTTAGAGAACTATGTTTTTTGGGGTTGTCTGTTAAGATGTTAGACAAAAGATAACATTGCGGAAGTGTAGCTTTAGAATAACTCTGCCACTTCAGTGGTACTACTTTGGGTGGCATTCCACCCTTACGGAAATGGCTGTGCTTTTTTTCAAGACTTTTATAGCCGAGCTAACTCCTAGCAGTGATGGGAATTTGAAAATTCAAAAATTATTTTGAATTGCAACTAAACGTAAATATGTTAATTTTTTTTAAAGATACTAATTCCTATTCAAGACACTTTAAAGTTTCTTGTTCAAAAATTACTTCAAAGTACATATATAATTCTTTAAGAAACACTTCAGATATTAGGTGCTGTAGAAATAGTTTCGTAACATTTTGATTGACCAGTTTGTAACCTATCTGCAGTATTCTTAAGACTTAGAAGTAGGTGGCTTGCTAGAAGCCGTGAAATACTTTGTACCAAAGGAAGGTACAAAAAGTAAAAAGACTTTTCTGCTCAGCCCCAGAGGATACACATCACAGAGGGATGTTTTAGAAGCCTCAGCCTGTAGAAGAAATTTATTTGAAGTATTTAACTATATATAAAGTCATAAGTCCACTATCAACTTGCTTTGTTCGCTTTGTTGCTTATGAAGGAGTCTGTTTTAAAACTGGTACAAGACAAAATGTTACTTAGCAATAACTTTATTCTGGTATATTTATTCTTACTCTTGTGTGTATTTGGATTACATGGTAAAATTCAGAAAGCTCAAGAAGTGATTTTATGCCAGACTTGCAGGAGGAGGCATATTATGTCCAGAGTGAGTGTGAGGCAAAATAGGTGCAGGTGGATAGAGAATAAACATTCTGACAGTGTTTAAATTCTGACAGTATTTAAATTCTGACAGTAAAAGTTAAATTCTGACAGTAGCAGATGTCACTACATTCCTGTTAGAGGCTTTCTTTCCTTCTAACCTTGCTCTGCAATATAAAGCCAAAAATTACGTAGAATTTCTAATGTTTATGTGAGTGTGTCATATGTCACAGATTGTTGAAACTTGACACTGAGTTTTCCCCTTGCCTGCCTCCCCACCAGGTTCTTCTTTGGAAGCAGTGACAACTTGTGAATTGTGCAAGGAGAAGTTGCATCTTAATCTGGAAGACTTTGACGTTCATGAACTCTATAGGGCACATGCAAATGAACAAGTTAGTATATTTTACCTTATTTGGTAAGTGTTGCTTTAGTGCTGGGAGGGCAGTCTTTATGCAAGCCAAATGCATCTCCCATTTCAGAAGGACTGTTACGCATATAAAGTAATTTTAATGTGGAACAGATTTTTCTCCTCAATATTCTGACTACCACTACCTTCTGCTACGCTTCCTAGAGCTGAGCTTTCAGTTAGTGTAATATATCTCTTTTCTTAGTTGCATATCTGTCATCTATCTTTGTAATCCAGTGTCTCTGCCACATAGGTGCAGTGTGAATTCTAGCGTGATTAGATAATTTCACATTAAGTCAGGAGTTGTCAGCATTTCTGGCTGGTTTTGAACACAGATTAGCAGTTGTTTTAAACATACAACTTCTCTTGTTTCATTAGAGGGGTAGAAACTAACCTCTCTTCTAGCAGTTTCTAGGTGCTCCTTCAAATAATCTCCTAACTTAAAAATAACCAAGGGCCCATTGGTATTACCCCTGTTACTTAAAATTGAATACTTTAGAACTACTGGATTGTGTAGTATTTAAAAATGAGTTAACAATGCAAAGCTGGTGTTTTTAATGAACTTTATTCTGAGGGTTTTTCCCTATTCTTTGGGTTGTATTCTGATATACAAAGATTAATGATACTAGAAATACCAAGTGACATCAGTTTTGGGGCAAAAATCAGCCTCTAATTTTTTTTATTATTTAAATTAAGTTCTTACCCTAGTACAATTGATGGGAATTCTAGGCTAAGTACTAGGGTACTTACCCTAGAATCCCTATCAACTGGGGCAGCCTCCGAAAAGTCTTTCTCAAGAGTGCCATCATCTTGTTTTAGTACTAGTGCTTATCGGTTGCTGTCACTGCATTTTACAGAGATAAGAACTTTGAATTTTTTTTTCCTAAAGAATTGACTGAAGTATCTGTTCAGCAGTAGCGTTTTCAATGTTTTTCTCTTACCTTAGCAGGTAAAGGAATTTCTCAAATATTTATAAAATCATGACATTCTTAAAATATATTCCTTTATTTTGGCTTTCTGTAAAGCCTTGGGACCACAGAGAAGAAACCAGCAATATTGGTTTTATTTCCCCAAGTGATATAAAAACTCTGATTCACACTTTCTTTCCTCTGAACTAGTTGTGATTGAGATTTAATTTGTAGAACTCTATTTATCTTCAAGGATAACATGTTGGATTTGGGGTGGATGGGAAGGACCAGAAGTATAAATAGCTTTTCAGCAACTTAAATTTTTTAGTATTACATTTTCCTCATTTTTTTGGAACAACTAGAGATAAATCTGTAATGATTCCATTAAAATCTAATAGTTGTTCTACTTGAATCATATATGCAGATGTATTACTGACATTCTGAATGTTTCTTTTGATCTCCTTTAAGGCAGACTATGAATTTATCAGCTCTGGTCTCTACCTTGTAGTGTTGTTACACTTGTGCGAGCAGCGCTTTTCTGATACGTTAGGAACTGAGGCCAGCACACGTGTCAGAGTAAGTATGCAGTGATTTTCTGGCAGGCATTGCTCATACAGAGAACTTGGAAGGAGATTGTTACCTTGAGTGACCTAGGAGCTAGATAACCCAAGAAACACACTTTTTAAACAAATTCAGGTCTAAAATGGGCTGTGCTTGTCAGTGCACTGTGTTTGATTGGAAACTGAAGGTTTCCAACGACATAATTGCAGGTACTCTGCTACAGAATGCTTTTTGTCAAGGTTGTTGGTAATTCATTAGTTAGCATACATGTTGTCATGATTATTGTGAATTTATGCAAAACTGGAAGGTTAACCTCTCTGTGCCAAACATGCAGTTAAGCGTGCTGGACTACCTGATTTGTTTAATTTTTCTCATTATGCGAGCCTATATTGTAAAGGTCTAGAATTTGCAGTGCTTGTCTGCTGGAGTACACATAAACATGTATTTAAATATTAACATTCTGCAACAGCCTATAGCTGTAATATGATTTCTCTGGCATCAGTCCAAATTCTCCTTAGTTGCATTTGGCTGCGTTCTCATCGCTTCAAAGGACTGGCTTAGGAACGTGTTCAGTGCACCTTTATTAACCAGTAAGAGATCAGCATACAGAGTCCTTTCTGCACAGTGATTCACTCATAAATCCAGTATTCTACATGTTTATTTGATACTAGATAATGAATCAGTTCTCTTAGTCAACTGAGCGCATGAAAAGCTGGTTATTTTTAGGTTTTTTGCTTACATACAAAGAAGTGACAGTATTCAGCTTATTCAATGCAAATGGGAGTGGTTGGAAGTTAGCAGGTATGAGATCTTTGGGGAAGAGACAGGCCTGTGCTCTATCTGATCTCTTAATCTATTAGAACAGTGGCCTCTTTTCTGTACACATCCAGTGTAGGGCTTATGGTCCATGGTCCGGTCTCTCTGCTACAAGTGTAGAGATCTAAGACACATGTTCTAATTGTAGCCAGCATCCAGTGTAGATTGTTAGCTTGAGTGTATTGAAGAAGATGTTTTTACCGGTTTCCCATCAGAGGAGGCATTACATACTTTGGTGTGTGATGCTGCATTTCAAACCAGTGAGAGCACCAATGCTGGTGTTTGATATCAAGCATGTGAGTTAGCTGTGGAAGCTCATTTTATCTGCTGTGTCTCAGTATCTGGACTTTTAACTGAAACAGTGATGCAGGTTGGCAGTGACAAAAGAAAACCGCTTGGCTGAGGCTTTTTATTCGTAGGAATTTTCTTTGGGTTTTGATACCACATGCTTCTAACATCAAACTGCCGCTGTTACCTAATAGTAATCCTGGTCCTAAGATTTTAATTGTAAACAAAAACTTTTGAGTTTATGCATTTTTTGTGAACCACATTCATTCAGAGGGTTCTATTTTCTCATATTAGTAGTGAATTAAATGAAATGGATTTAACTAATGCAAGTCCTTACTGTGATTATGTTTTTCTGCATTACAGATTTTAGGAATGGTTTTCATTAAACTGACACTTGTTTATGTTTGCTGCTTTCAAAATTGATGTGTTTTATAGACTGTAGAACATGAAGATGATGTCACAAACTGCTACCAGAAACATTCCACAGCTGAGATAACTGTGCAATAGCAATTTCAAATCAATTGTGTGGGGATTTATATTAAATTTTGCATTGTTTTTTGTGTTGGGCAAATGGGTTAGGATAACCAAGATCTGTCATGAAGCTTTGGGATGTAAAAAGTGAAGAAAACTTTGCTAACTTGTTGCAAATTTCTGCAGATAACTTTGCAACTTTTAAACTACTTTTCTCTCTGCCTTGTTTCTAGTATGTTAACCTTGCAAGAACTCTTCAGGCACATATGGAAGATACTGAAAGTAGGTGCTTCCCCTCTTTCCCTCCCCTCCCACTAGATCAACTCAAAACTACTAACTACAATCCTCCTTGCCAAGATTCATAATACTGAAAATAATTACCGAAAACCTTACTCAGCAATGCTTTTTTCATCATCAGTAGAACTATTCTGAGGGGGAAACAATTTTAATTCTCCATGATTAATTTCCCAACAGCACAGAGTTGTTTAGACCACAGAAGTGTTATCTGCAGTCAATAACAAAATTCCTTACTAGTTACAGTTTGGTTATTGTGGTTCTAGTAATTTGTAATTACAGGATAAGTGGTGACCTTCAGGTTGTTGCCTTTTGCAAGAGCCTTAGTAGGAAAGAAACATTGAGAATTGAATTTTACAGCATTTAAATTAGACACTTGTATTGCCATTTTTCTTCCCTTTCTTTTTCTTGCCCTGGATCTATTTCTGGGCATGTCAGATAGGCAGTAGATAGGGTTGTTGGTCTACATGTTTTTTTCCTAGTTTGCATGTGAGTGTCTGTCTACTGTATATGGGTTTTCAGTACACAGGATGCATTTGGAATACTATGAATAATGGGTGTGGGGAGGGGCGGAAAGAGGGAGTTCTGGTTCAAGACAATTATTTCTGCAATCAGAGCGGACAAAGAGGGACTTGAGTTCTGAATTCATTCGTAAGTTATGTGCATCCTTACTAGAGGAAAAATGAATGAGTGTCATTTTATTCCTTAATTCAATCTATATTTGATTCAGCCTTTAACTTACAGGTAAGAAATACTAAGTTCTAGTTTTATTATTGATGCGCTTCAGTTACATTTTTCTTCTAAGAACTGAAGAAGCAAGGAGTCAGACTTACCTTCTTTCTGTGTTCAGGGATGGAACAAATTACTCCACTAGAAATACTTCCTTGCCTGCAGACCTTGCTTAAGAGGACACACTAAATTCCTGTTGCAGACAAGCTGACATTTTACAAACCTAATGTAGATGTGTGTATTGACTTTTCTGTCATAGTTGACAAGTGTGTATTTGTCTTTTAACTACCCTTGAAACGACAAAACCCTGTGCATATGTGGGCTTTGTGTTCATCTTGCATATGCTGAAAGGACAGGAGTGGAGAGAGGAGCTGTTTCCAAGTAGGCCCAGGTTGCATTAAGCAACAGACAGATAAATAGATAGATACAAATTCAAGTCTTTGTTTAGACTGCTGAATCTTTCTAGGTATTTTAGTATCCAAATTGTTAATTTAGTGAGTAATTTTTTTCCCTTATGTTGGGTGCTGCTGTCATGGATTGAGTATATCCTCCTCTGACTACTGCTGGGATTAATCACTCTAAGCACTACATAAAAGTTGAATCTCTGGCGTAATTAAGTTTTCCTCCTCTTATTTTGAGGAAGAAGAGTAGGAGGACACTGCATATTGTTTGTTCTGTTGAGTTTTGATTTGAAAATACTGTATTTTTCCAACATGAGATGCATTTAAGAATTAAGATGTGTGATGATTACACAAAGTTTGGCTGGGTATTACAGTCTGCTATTTTATATTATAAAATCACCTTTATTTCCTCTACTCATGCTAAAGTGCTTTAATTTCACACATTTTTGTCAAGGCTTCTGATTACACTGTGTTGTTCCAACAGCTTCTGAAGATGATTCTGAAGACTGAAGCTGGTAGAACTTTCATACTGCGAGAAACAAACGGAATTGCTGCAGAAATGCTGAACTGGCAAGAACAATGTCAACATGCATTTGTTTTATTCCTCTCCGTAGTAAAATACGCATTGAATATTACTGTAGTTCTTGAAGCATTGTTGAGTTCAAAATCAACTGCTGCACAGCGGAGCTCAGTGGACTTGAGAACTACTCAGCATGTGTGAGGATTAGATACATAGAAAGCAACTTCCCTTTTTAAATTATGAGGATGTTGTGCTTTGTTTTGGAAGACATCAGATTCTGCATATTTAAGGAAGCTCTATCTCCCTTTGTGTTTCCTTCTTACTGTAGTCAGACTTCTGGTTTTGTCTTACCGAGTTTTGCTCCTGTACTGGCACTAAGTGGTTATAGTGGGTTTCAGGGGGAGGGTGGGGATGCCCATGTACTTAAATAGGTTTTGTTTGGGTGTTCTTAAATGCCTCTTTTGCCGCATCATTTAACTGATTGCTTCCATTGTTAATGAATGAACAGGAGGATAAGCAAGATACTTTTGAGATTGTTTGGGTTTTGGCTCATTTGAAGATTATTATTTAACTCAAAAAGCAATAAGAACTTGCAGTGGTCTTTTAATACTTGGTGATGGCTTTTTTATGTACCAGTTTGGAAATCTGAGATTATATTTGATATCATGTGGCTGTTCCATTATGGAATATTGCAGGTGTAAACTCTTGCATTTCAGCATTCCTAGCAGATATGCAACTTGACAAAGACCTAAGGTTATTTAGTTTAATCAGACTTTTTTTAGATCCCACCTTCACTGTTCAAAGCACTGGTTATCGATGTGTTTTCTAGTGTTGTCACTTCTTTATAAATAAAGATGAAAGAGGTATGCATCTCCACTGGTATTGTCCATTTTATTTAAATGTGGATATCTACCAGAACTTACACTTGAAAACATAGAAAGTTGTAGTCTGCGGTATATCTTTACTAATGTTTATAAACTCTTACCCAGATATTTAAGATTGTTCTGACCATTTTGGATTGAAATGCTTTCTATAAACGGTGGTACAATAAATTCTTACACATGTAATGGAATTGTATTTCCTACAGATATGTGTTAGTTTTGTAATTACCACAGTAACAATGTATCTGCAAAGAGTGCAGTATGTTGAAATGCCATGAGTTTAATTTATTGTTACAGTATGTAAAACTAACTTGTGCAGATGAAAGGATGTGCCTTACCAGCTGAAATGTACTCGTGGTTTTTGGAGTTAACTTTGCTAGCATGACATGAGTTGGTCTGTCATCTGTAAGACTTGAAAGAAAATGGAATGCTAAGGAAATGGCATATTTCTGTGCCCATTCTGGTAACCATACGCATTTGGTGCCAACACTTACAAGTACTATTCAGTAACTGGTGTAAATACACCTCTGGGATGTTCATCTGAAAAGTGAAGGTTCAGGCATATGTGAAGATGTTTCTAACTCATTTCTGAAGAAGGTGAATTGAATAATAAATGTTCAGTCCTTGCTGAGTTAGATGGTACAGCTTAATAAAATGTCATACAGGGAAGCAGTCAGTATTTCATATGCACTCAATATATTTAGGGTTACAAGCATGGGTTCTGATACCCTAATAAATTGATGACTTGAAGAATATTTTTTAAATTTTTTCTTCAGTCTTTGTAACAAACACCATTCCACAAAGGTAAGCAGTGTAAGGAGCTCCACGTACAAATGTGGTTGAAATGATCTGTACGTTTGGTGTCCTGCAGCCTTGTTGAGCTTCAGTGCAAATGGAAGAGTGAAATGGGGGAATACCACAGTGGAATCTATGAAGAGTAGAGGGTCTGAATGCACCAGTTGGGAAGAACGTTGCCTCCAAGCCCAGCTGCCTTCTTAGAGGAGAGCTGCCTTGCAACCCGGATGCCCCACAGCTTTAGAGCAGCCAGATTGGTTGTCCTCTATGTAGCTGTGCTGTGAGATCTCTGTCCATGGGAGCACCTATCTGTGCAAGCTCTTGTGGGTGCATCCCAGTACATTTTTGTTAGCACACTGCATGTGTGTCTATGCAGGTGTCTGTGCAAACCACGCATTTTGTCTTGTCCGCACATGCATGCGCCCTGTTTGTTCCCTGGGTTTCCAGACATAAGGAATAACTCTGGCTTTTTCCTGTTCTAGCAGTTCATAGGCATACCTGATCCTCAGTGCTGAGCGCAGATCTCCCTAATGAGGCCATTGATGACAGATGCAGGCGTGAATGGGAACAAGCTGCAGAGTGGAGTGCCTCATCCCATCCTGGGGCCAGTTAAGAGCTGTGAGGTTGACAGGATGCAAAACTGTTCAGTGCGATCCTGAGTCTTTAGAGCTGTGGCTCCTGCAGGGGTCCTTGGTGCTCTGCTGGACGTTCTCCAAGTGTCCATCCCGGGCTCCTGTGTGGGGGGTGGGAAGGAGAGCATGTTCTTCCATGTCACGATTCTGACTTCTGCTACTGTGTGTGTAGTAGTCTTTTGTTGTGTGCCACGCTCATCTGTCAGGTTGTTTCCACTGCATTGAACTGCCTTGTTTCAAATGTCCATCTTGTGCATTCCTCCCAAACCCAAGCACGGGCTGGACTCTTCTGCTCCTTTACACTGCAAATAAGAACGCTGCACATGTGCAGCACAGAGGATCCCACCCGTGCACACGAATTCCGCAGCGCCGTGCATACGCAGTTAAAAAGCAGTAATAAAACTCCTCAAACACAAAAACACCCAGAAAAAAGCGCGCACTAAAGCTGCACGACTCAGGAAAGCAAAGGGCTGAGCAACGACTTGGAGAGCGGCGCACGCGCGGTACGGCGAGAAGCTGCGCGTGCGCAGCAAGGGGGAAAGCTCCGCGTTGGGCTGCTCCCTCCCCCCCCTCCCGCTGGCTGGCAGGCGGCGCTGCAGCCCCGGCCACAGGCTGCGCGTGCGCAGTGCCCCGATGACGCCAATTCGGGAAAGCTGCGCCGCGCTGGGAGCGGCCGCAGCTACGCAAGCGCAATGCCTCGGGCAGGCCGCGCACGCGCCGCGTTCCTTCCGCTCGGTGCCACCGCCTCCTGCCGTAACGTCCCGTACCGCAGCCAGGCCCTCCCGCCTTTCCCGGGTGCGGCAGCCTCCTGCCGTAACGTCCCGTACCGCAGCCAGGCCCTCCCGCCTTTCCCGGGTGCGGCAGCCTCCTGCCGTAACGTCCCGTACCGCAGCCAGGCCCTCCCGCCTTTCCCGGTGCCGCCGCCTCATGCCTGTCCTGCCTTGGTGGGCCACGGTGCCCAGAGTGCAAATCGCGCAGTTGTGGCGCTGCTGCCGCCAGGCATTCATGGTCTGCTATTGCTCCTGGGCCCTGAATTGCCTTTGTCAGCAAGGGTTGTTCCCAAATGACATCCCCTGGCTCTGGAACTTGGTAAAGTTGTGCTCCCCGAAGCCCAGTTGTTGCCTCTTGGTGCTGTGTGCACGTCTTTGCCTTTGCCTTTGCCTTGTGAGCAGCTTTGTGTTGCAGCTCAGTGATGTCTAGTTCAGTAGTTTCTATACCAAAACCCCCTGTAGTGTGCAGTCAAAAGGGAGGTGTGAAAATCTGGGTCCTTTGACTTCCACAGTGGGTTTAATTTTTGTTTTTTCTCCTTCAGGACAGGAAAAACCATTTAAGTGGGCCCAATAATGCTAGAGGCTTTGGTGTTTGAGCAGCCAAAGCCAAGAGACTCTGGCCCTGGGAGCCTGCACTGGAGGGCCCCTGGTCCTACCCTCTGTGTGGGGTCAGTCACAGTGGTATTTATATGTGGT
This sequence comes from Sinosuthora webbiana, assembly GCA_013397395.1. NCBI lineage: Eukaryota > Metazoa > Chordata > Aves > Passeriformes > Sylviidae > Sinosuthora > Sinosuthora webbiana. The sequence goes on along the minus strand of VXBN01009785.1, from coordinate 3,027 downwards.
ATTTATTTAATATTACATTCTTTGGTGGTATATAGTGTTTTGTTTTATTTTTTGGTATTACTTATTATGTGTAATTTGGGTTTTGAGTGAAGATAACTTTTGGATGGGTTGGTTTGTATTTGAGGTAGAATTAATTTAAGTAGCTTTTAAATATAGGCTTCTGATATGTCTTACTGGGGTTTTGGTTTTGTTTATTGTATGTAGGGATTCAGATTGGGTGGGGCCACCCTGTCTGGTGGAGGTTTGGGTGTTTTGTTACATGCAGTTTTTAACGTTTTAAGGTTTTTTTCTGTGTAGTGGTTTTAAAGTGGTTTTTAATAACTTACTGTGTAGTTTTATTTTGTCTGTAGATGGTGTATGATAAGGGATATGGTCTATTTATTTCATGTTAGGTTTTGTAGTTTACATGTTGAACAGATTGGTTTTGAATTGAGTTGTGTTGTTGAACTTTTTTTTTGTGGGGTATTATATTTTTAAAGGATATGTTTTCTAAGGTTTACAATGGTGTAGTGGGCTGTAGTGTGAGGTGTAGGAGAGGTTTTTAATTTTTAGTGGTGTTTTTTGTTATGGTGAGTGTGTAGTGTTTTGGTGGGTTTGGGGTAGTGTGATGTTAATTTGTTAGGGTTTTTAATATTTATAATTGTATCATTGTTTATTGTATTATGGGGTTTATTTATTTGGCTTGTTTGCAGTAGATGTTTTATTTTGATATCATTTATGGTTACATTGATCTTTTGGTTTTGTGTGTATTCATAGGTGGCATTTTTTGATGGTTTGAGGACTTATGGGTTTATTGAGTTAGGAATAATTTGTTGTTGTTGTTAAGTTTATTTGTGATATTGCTATTTTTGTAGTTTGATTTATTTGTTGTTTTGCTGGTTTTTGTTAGTTTTATTTTTGTGAACATGGGTATTGATGGATTGAACATGGTGGATTTTTTAGGTAGTTTTTTGGGGTTAGTGATGTTTATTGTTTAGTAGTTTAGATTTTTATGTTGTTAATTAGTTTGGGGGTTTTACTTAATTTTGTAGAGTATTAGTTATTTTTTTGAGTTAGTGTAGAGGTAGAATTTTGGTTATTTTTTAAAGTCATGTTTAGGGTCAATTGCACAGTTTTGAGTTTAGTAAGTTGGTTTGATTAGTCTTTTTACTACTATTTCTGATTTTTTTGTGTGGGATTCTATATGGTTGTTTTTTATTTTTGTTCCATTTTTATGATGTGATAAGAATTGTTAGTGAAAAGAATGTAGTGTGGTTTGTTGGCTGGTAGTTGGTCATATGGTGGAGTTTTTTAGGTTGCGTTTGTTTTGGGGTTTTTTGTTATATGAGACTAAAGTTTTTAATGGGTTAATTTGTAATTTTAAAGATTTTAGGGAGATTTAGATTTTTATATGGGTGCACTGTATGAAGAGAGTAATTTATTTGTTTTATGTGATATTAGTGGTGTGGTGGGTAGAGGGCATTTTTGTAGTAGCTATTTTAAATGTTTGAGATTTTTTGGCACTTAAAATATTTGTTTTGGAGGAAGTTTGCTTGGAATATTTGCGGTTTTGGGTAAGTTATAATGAGTTTTTAAAATTTTATTTTTAATTAGGTGTTTTTAGGTTTTATTACAGTTAAATTTGTGACTTTTTTGTTATGTTAGTAATAGAAATAGGTTTTGATTTTGTGTGTAGTGATGGGATTAGCGTTTATGGCATACTAGTGTTGACTAAGGATTTAAAATGTTGTGGTTTTGATGTGTTAGGTTAATGAATTTATATAGTTCAAAAGACATGGGTTTTTGCTTCTTGTTTAGTTAGAGGCAGGTCTTTAAATTGGGGGGGGTCCTGGGTATATATTTTGGAGGTTTTTTGAGGGGATTGGACAAGGGGCTATTTTATTGTATTTGGTAGTTCAACTATGGATAATAAGTGTTGGCTTTTTTTTGGTGGGCTTTTGTTTGTGTTTTCTTTCCTAAAATTAATATATTTGTGTGGTCAGGGTAGTGGTGTTTCTGGTGCAGCTCTAAGCGTCCATTATTGTTTGTGTGTTTTAGGTGGTCCACTGGTATTACACTGCGACCCCCTCACTGACCGGCCCACAGATCTGCTGAGATTGTTCATCCGTGTTTGGTTTTCCTTATGGTACCTGACTGAGAGACAGCAGCCCGGTGGACAGCCCAGAGGCAGAGGTGGCCTTCTTTGGCACATGATGTGGATTCGCTTCATCCCTGAACAGCCCAAAGATAAGTGAAGGGCCTGGAGCCACAGAGGGGATGAAAGTGGGGTGTGGGGTCAGGGGTCACTGGGAGGGGTTTTTGAGTCAGATTTGGAGATGGGGATGTCCAAGATGTGACCCCTGAGGCCACATAAAGGGAAGATCTCACAGTGCTGTGGTGCACAGGGCAGAGCAGTCCCAGGGCATGTTGTGTCACTTGTCTGTTGTGCACTCCGTGTCTTCTGGGTGTCTCATGTGGTGTGGGCTTTGCCTTAGCCCTTTGAGGGGCCTTTTGGAAATGCCAGGCATCATTCTTAACATCTCCCTATTCCTTGGCCAGGTGCTGATACCATTGAACCTTTGACTCGTGTGCTCAGACACGCATCAGAATCCATCTCTGTTCAGAATCATCCAGGCCGGCGCCTTTTCAGGTCTTGTTGCGAGCTGTGTGGACAGCCGTGCACCGCCCCGATCCATTCTGGCGGGTCAGGTCTTGTGAGAATGCAAAGACAGGTAGAGGGTTCTGGCCGTAGGCTTCTCGGGCATCCATCTCTGCCTTTCTTGGGATAAGTGATCCCGTTGGCATCTTGTTCCTGCAGGGTTCTGTGAGCCTGGCCAGCTCCCCTTCAGTCTCACCTTGGTCATCTCATTCTGAGTTCTCTTGGTCCTTACAGTTGTTCTTCTTGCCAGAGTTTTGTGTCCCCTTGTTTGTCCTGTGCTGTGTCACTGTCACGGGTGTTGGTGTGTGTTTGGCCCGGAGCTGCTCTGCCTTGCTGCTCAGTCTGGGTGTAGGGGTGATAGGACTTGTCCCTGGGACTTGAAATTTGTG
>VXBN01009784.1:305979-328592 GCA_013397395.1 Sinosuthora webbiana | reverse complement strand
ATTAAATGCACCGCAACAGTTCTCTTCACCTGTTTTAGCCTGTCCATGACATTCTGCTTCACAGCGGCAAGCAGTGTTCTCTCTGCAAAGCAAAGCATGGAGTTCTTAACAACTCTCACCTGGAAAAGTAGCAAATAGCTAGCAATGCTTTTGCTCTTGCTGCTGCAGAAATGAAAATCTCAAACTGTAGCAGAATCTGAACCAGTACTGAAAAAGGCAGGAAAGTTGGTGCAGTAGCATCTTTGCTTGCTGGGAAAAGAGAGGATGAATTGGGTTTCTGTAACCAAGCAAACAGACAAAGCACAAGCACACAAACCGAAAGACGTGAGTGTCTGCCACCTGCTGCAATGTCTACAGCACTCGGCTGCAGCAAGGGAATATTTGACAGGGAAACAGCCCTTGTGCTGAGCACTGTTTTGAAGTGGTTGGTGGAAGTCTGACTGAAGGTCCTTCATGAGCCTGCAGTTTTTCAGGTTAAACCTCCCTCAGTAGCTCTGCTCACCGAGTTTGTCCTCCCCAGTTCCCTTGTCCTTTTCTTCATACTCTCTTGTCCATCAAAAGGTATCAGAGGCCTTTTTCCATGGAATAGAAAACCCTCCCAGTTTCCTAAAAACGCTTTGGAAGAGGCGTTTGGCATGCTAAGGGCAACAAGTGTCCTAGGTTTTGGCAGCTTTGGTCTGGGAGAAATCCTGCGCCGTTTTTATTTAAAAGAAGAAGCCCAGAAGCCCACTCACGGCCAGAGCTGCCTGGATAATGATGGAGAAACTTTTCCATGGGAAACAAATCTCCCTTCCCCAGGTTCCTGATGTCAGTTTAGAGGAGGTGTTTGGCACTTCACAGGCAGCAAGAATCCTAGGTTCTGGGAGTTTTGATCTGGGAGAAGTCCTGCACCATTTGTAATTACAAATTAGGAGGCAGAAGGCCAATCACTGCTACAAGCTCCTGGACATGAATGGAGACACTTTTGCATGGGAAACAAAACTCCTCCCCAGGTTGCTGATGTCATTTTGGAGGAGGCATTTGGCACTCCAAGGGGAACCACAGTCCTAACTTTTGACATTTTTGATGTGGAAGAAATCCAGCGCCGTTAATAATTTGAGATGCCAGAAGCCCATTCCTGGAAGCAAGCCCTTAACACCAGTGGTGGCCCTTTTCCAGGGGAAACAAAACTCACCCCCCACCAGTTTTCTGTCTGTTAAATAAATAAATAATTTTATAATAGATCGAATTAGTCATTATTAAAGAACTTGTGAACAAGAGTGTTTTGGGGTGCTGGCCACCTCAGTAAAGCTACTGCCTGCCGCCAGAGGCCTGGGCAAAAGGTAAGGACTTAACACCCACATCCATTAGTAACAACGAGGACACAAGATACCTCAGGACCAAGTGCTTTGATCAGCAGATCCACACTTGCTACATTGCATTAATTGCTAAGATAGGCTGAGCCAGATGTCACACCAGGTTTCTCTTAATCAAAAGCAGTAGCAGCATAAAGTTTTCAATGCATCTCAGCACTCATTCCTATGTAGAACAACTTTTATATTTTATGGTTTCCCTGCTTCCTTGCTCTCTTTTCCAGCTGACTGGAAAGCTCTGTCTAATTCAGCCTGAAAAGAACTTGTATTTTTTATCAAAACTGAAACTCATGCACTTCCTAGTTTCATGAAGTTCTGAGCTGGAAGAAAAAAAAAAAAAAAAAAANAAAAAAAAAGAAAAAAAAAAAAAAGAAAAAGAAAAAAAGAGAAATTTTTTTATGTTTACAGATTTCAAGCTAATGAAGACCTTTGTTCACAGGTAAGTAAAGGCTATCAGTGCTTATTGAGATCCAATTATTTATTGTTGGAGATGATCTGATTTTGGACCAGGTTTTCCTCCAGCTAAGTGCCATTAAAGTAGATTTTTAAAAAAAGCCACTTTGGAAGAATTTACAGCTGACATGGTCTTCAGCCAGGTTGGAGGAATACAATCAGAGGAGAGTTATTAAAAAGGCATGGGTTTGTATTAATGAAGCCAGAGTTTGTTCTTGAGTTGTGTAATAGTCTGCAACACTATAAAACTGAAGCAAACATTAATTACATATTAGAAAAATGTTGAAGACTTTATTGTGTATATTATAAAATAGTTTAGTCAAACCATGTTGAACCATTTAAAATGCCATTTGGCTAAAACTGACTTATCTATACTGTGCATATATTTAGTGTTTCTATAATTTTAGAGTGAGAAAAATTAGGTTGACTGTGAGATATATGCCTATTTTTATTATGGCTTTTGGCTTGCAACATTTCTTGGGTTGTGTAGTTAAATTTGAACTTTAAATATGGAAGTCCAAGGTAATGAGAATTTCGTGTATTTTTTAAAGCTCTGTGGAGCTGCTGACCTCAAAGAGCTCTAAAATATTTCCAAATAGAAACAATAACAACGTTTTCCATCTTCCATCACAAAAAGCAAGAGAAATTGTTTGATTAGGTATTAGCTGTGTTTGTGTTTTTACATACTGTAGGACTAAGACAGGTAATTTACTGGGGGAAAAGTGAATATCTATGATGTTTTCTGAGTCTAAAACCCTGACTCCTGTTGTCTTACCTGCACAGAAGCACTGAATTTTGAACAAGTATGTATTTTAAGTATGCTAACTTGGTAAGATTTCTGACACAGAAACAAGTGTGCTATGCAAGTGGCTTTGGATTTTTAAATGGGCATTTTTATTATCAGAAAAGCCCAATATAATCTTTTGCTCGGTTTCAGCCACAGCAGCATTAGGGATTTCATTTGTGCTGCTGATAGATGGGACTAATCTGACCAATTATGTCTGCCTGACCACAGAATCACAAGCAGGCTGTTATGTGACTGAAGCTGAGCACTTGAAAGTAAGATGCAAGTGGACCTTCAAGATCTTGAAATAGAGGCAGATAAGAATCCATAATATATCAAAGTCTCAGGATTTTGCATTGCTCAAGCACGTTTTGAATGCATAGGAGTGTGAAAGCTGCAGAATGCTCATACTTTCAACTAAACTTGTTACAGCTCTCACACACAGCTATCGAAACTGTGTGCCAGGGCAGTTTTGGTAGATCAGTGGAAGACTGATGTGCATGAAAGCTATGGATTGTTTTTGTTTTTTTTTTTTTAATGTATTTGATTTCCAAGCCTCAGATGGGGTCTTACAGTCAGGATCATAATTCGAATGTGCTTTAGAACAAGCCAGCAAGAAAAGCAGAGGATGTAAGTGTTTATCCTCAGGGCTTCAGAGCTCTGTCTCTGCTTCCTCAGAGTAGGGCAGTAAATCTTTTCCAGAAAGTAGGTTTGTATGTCTCCTCCTTCCAAAAACTGTGCAAGGTTTACTTTTCTGCTCATAAAATACAGTTAAGGTTTTTGCTCACTGTTTATATCTACCTTAAAGGAAGCCCTCATGACTACCTGTAGGAACCCTCTTAGTCTCCTTTTTTCCTCCCAGGCTCAGTTAACTTCAAGTCCTGAGATGGGACAAGCTGAGCAGAAGACCCTCCTTCCCTGTGCTGAGGAGTCATCTCCCTGTGTAGCCAGCTGCTGTGCTGCAGAAAATGGGAAAAGCAGGTTTGCGACCTCTGCAGTGGAAGTCTTGAGCCATCCTGTGCTGCATGAGCTGAAGGAGGCTCTTGTCACGGGCTCCTGTCACTAGAAAATAGAAACTGTGATGAGATTGACTAATTCTTCATACCCTGAAATCATTAAGAGCTGTATCTCTTTATTATGGTACACTGAATGGACCCTATTTGGTAGGTGGGTACAGGACTGAGCCCACACTTCAGGAGAGACAGGCAAGCAAACTGGCTTCCTTGACTTCCTGAAGCATGGTGAGAAGGCTGGGCACTGCCTGGGCTCATAGGCTCTGTGTATTTCTTCTGTCCCAGGAAATGTCATGTGAAATCACAGGCATCTTCCCAGAATGGGTCTCACGTGGTTTTGCTGCAAAGGCAGAAGTGATCTGCAGAGCTTAGCTTGAGGTGGCAAGATGGGTGAGTGGGGCATGTGAGCTCACTGAAATACAGCCCATTCTCTCCACCAGGTTCTGAGGCTAGGTGTACACAGGCTGGTCTTTTGTAACTATGGCAATCAGCCATCCAATGGATTTCTAATTGCTGGTGTTTTAATGTGTTTTTACAGGGAGAAGTCCAAAATGCCACTTACTGCCACAGTGCTGAGATTACTTTTCTGTCTGGAGTGCAGATTTGAAAGCTGAAGCCACCTTCAATTTGCATTTACACTGTTTAGCTTAACCACAAGGCCAGTAGCAATTTAACAAGAAACATCTTGAATCCTGATTCTTTAAGATGGCCAGAAGGCTAGAGAATGTGGGAGTTTTGAGGAATCCATAAAATAGTCATTCTGATATGCATTATGTTGTTTAATCACTATGTATTATTTTATCAAAGTCATGCTCAATATGAATGATTCAGTCCTTTCGCAGGACTGGTCTAAAAGTTTAGTTTACTGGTTAAAGAGTTTATTATCTGTTGCGCAAGCCCTCTTGTTTGAGGGTAGAAATGAGCTGAGACGCAGACTTCTTGTTTATCACAGCATGAAAAGGGTCCTGGTTTATTCCTCTTTACAGCTTAGCCATCCTGACTCCAACTACTCACTGACTCTGGCTGCAGCAAGCTCCTACTGTAGGTTTCCCTTGCAGTCTCTGACTGCTGGTTATTTCCTGCTAAACTATGACTGCATATATTAGTTTGCAAACTCTGAATGCAGGTTCCAACAACAAGTTCTAACTGCAGACCCAGACAGACCTCTCAGCAGTGATTCTCTCTCCCCAGGATCCTTCTTCTTCATGATTCTTTAGTTCCCTTTCCTCAGGGTTCCTCCTCCTCCATGATTCTCCCTCACCAGCTAACCCACTCCCTTTTATCACACTTATCTTTATTGGCAATAGCTGTGGCTCATCAGGGGCTGACACCAAGAGGTTTGGGTGTCTTCATTGAAGACTAGAAGCTGGGTAGTTGTAAAAGTAAAGTCCTTTATTGCATCGTTAAATCAGTCCCATGAAGGCATTGGTGTTACAGTCCATGCCATTGTTCAGGAAGCCTCATAACATAGAATTCCTAAGTCCCAAGCAGAAGCAGTGACAGCAGCAGCGACAACACCCATAATCTGTGTCCCATGAGCTTCTTATCAGTAGCAGTCGCAGCAGCAGCAACAACAGCGGCACTTGTGATGTTTTGTGAGCATCCTAGCATTCTCTAAGCAGTGCATTTTATTCTATTTTTAACCAATCAGGTACCTACACTAATTTTCTAGTCTTGCTGGGTCTATCCTAAGCTAAGATTGATGTGCGAAGGCAAACACAAATTCTTACACACATTCTATAACCCTATCTGTTCCAGCTAAGAATGTTTAGTGAGGCTACATTGTTTTTGTTATGACTAGAATTTAACTAATTTTGCAAAAGGCAATGCTATTGAACTTTAAACCAAAGTTTTAGGTCTTTTTTTTACTAACTAATTCAGTCTCTTATTTGCTAAGGCACTTAAAAAGTCTTCTACTTATTTAAAACTAAACTTGCATTTCTACCTCATGTGTGTATGGATTTATGTATCTTAGTTTCTCTGAAGGTTTTAATTCAGCCCTCCCATCTTTGGATACTCCGGGGTCTGTGTGGATGGGGCCCAGGGGAATTTGTACTCCAACAAGGGGCGAGGCTGTATTGGGTAATTAATGCAGCTGTTACCTCTCAGAGGCAAGGTCACCTGTATTCCCTTCTCCTACAATTATCAGACTTGTCACTCTCCTAAAAGCGCTGGGTTTCACTCTAATGATTCTGTGTCACAGAAGTGATTCTACATTAAAACGTCAGTAAAGGCCAGTAGCAGGTGTCTTGGCAAGACACACTCTTCTTTGGTATTACTAGTATATGGAACGTGTACACTCCTGAATCCCATCAAAACCCCACCTTGCACTGCCCATATTCTAGATGGGCCTATTTGAACCAGGCATTGTGGATGTTAAATCTTCTTCAAGGTTAGTACTAGCTAATTTACACTCAGTCACAGAAACACAGAAGCGCTGAGGTTGGAAAACACTTCTGCGATCACTGAGTCCAGCTGTACCCCCCAGCACTACCAAGCCCACTACTAACTTGTGTCCTCAGCTGCCACATCTACACATCCATTAAATCCCTCCAGGGATGGGGACTCCACCACTGCCCTGGGCAGCCTGAGCCAGGGCTTGGCAACCCTTCCAGAGAAGAAATTTTTCTGAAATTCAATCTAAATGTCCCATAGCACAACTTGAAGCAATTTCCTTTTATTGCTTGGGAAGAGAGACCAGCTCCTCACCGCACTCTCAAGCAGTTGTAGAGAACTATAAAGTAGCCCCAGCTTCCTTTTTCTCCAGGCTGAACACCTCCAGCTCCCCCAGCTGATCTTCACAGGACTTGTGCTCTTCCCCTTCCCCAGTTATGTTGGCCTTCTCTGGACATGCTCCAGCACCTCAGTGTCCTTAAACTGAGACATCTGGACAAAGTGAGACATCTGGAATGGAACATAGTGGATATCTAGGAACCTTTTACACCCTTCCCCAGCTTTCCATTTTTGGTCACCATGGGATGCAGGATGCTGGGCTTTGGTGGACTTTGGCTCTGATGCTCCATATCCATCTGCTATTCTGTGTTTCTCTAGGTTGATCATGCCAGTACTATGCAGTCCTAATCAGAATTTTCTCTCTCTACTTTGTGACTCCATTGGTGTGTCCTTTGGAAGGTGTTCTCTGCTTAGGAAACTGAATATGCATTGGAAAGGCTCACAGTGGGAATGTAGTTGTTTCTGGATAAACTGCAGATTTTAAATAGAATTTGCATCATGGATGAAATCTTTTTGTGGCTCCAGGTGCTTCCTTTTCTCAGAAGGGGGTGTGAGTTGCTCCACTCTATTTAGTAGAGAAAATTTAAATTTAGAAAATTTAGTGTGCCCCAGTGTCAACACACCTTTGACAGAGGATGTCCTGACATCTTCTCTGGACCAGGCAAGAACTGCAGCATGGGGGCTGTTCTGGGCAAGCAGCAGAGAGAGGCTTGGCCAGTCCTCCTTGGGGGAGAGCAGCTCTTCTTTGGGGTCTGTCGTCAGCTTGCTCCTTCTGGCTTCCCCTTCATTTATGGGGTTTTTTAAAGATAACATTTAGCCTGGGGGATTGAAGAGAGGGTCTAATTTTCTATATCTAGGTTTCTTTTATATCAGTCATGTAAAATTTAGGCTTTGCAAAATGCAGGTTGTTGACTGCAATACTCTTTTGGCTACTGAATTTTAGCAGCCCACAGACTTTCACAGCAGATTTTCTAGCAACTGTATTGTCAAAAACAGCCAAGTACCTTTGTTATTTTTTTTCTGTGCCAGGGAAACAAAAGAAAACTGTACTACTACACTTTGTACAGGTAATAGGGTACAAATTATATTCTACAAAAAACTTCGCTAATTGCAGCTCAGTCTTTTATTGCTCATATTTTTATGTCATTCTGGGGAGACTTTATGCTGTTGGAAACAAGGGGTTTCTAATGAAGATATCTGCAAGGCAGGTGATCATCTTTTGTAGCTCTCTGCCAAGACTGCCCTTGCAACAGATCAGGGACTTCATTCTGACTTCCCAGGCGCTAAACTCACATGCTGAATTAACTTCTCAGATCCATCCCTTACAGTGCCAATAAGCACAGTTTCCCCAGTAGGTCAGTGGGCAGCCCAGGTGTCAGGTGTGGAGCAGGATTCCAGCTCCCACTACTGCTGGTGTGATTCTGTAACACCAAACATGTCAGGAGTGGGCTGCTGGATCCTGACTAACATAAAACATTGGTGCACCCCTGAGTAGCCTGAACATTACATATACATCCTTGGCTGTGCCCTGGGCCAGGAACACTCAGTGAAAGAGAGAGTTCAGTGTAGTTGGCGTGGGCTGGCACAGCCACAGAGCGGCCCAGATACAGGGCCTGGAATTCTCCTTCCAGGCAACCCCAAATGAGTGGCCTGGGCCTGAAGTTTCATACCAGCTAGGTATGTAAGAAGAGCCTCCAGCTCTTCTGCAAGAAGCAGTCAGTTCACATACACAAAAAAAAAAAAAAAAAGAAAAAAAACCACTCTTTTTTTCATAAAGCAGGTCGAGAGACAAGGCTGTTGAAAGGAAAATAAACCCCACTTCCCCAGTACTCATCTGGTTTAGGTTTGTGAGAAATGATCTTGGTTTGAAAGACAGGTGTCTGCTAAAGAAGGCAGGAGCCTCCTTTCGAATGGAAAATGTACACCCCCTCCATCCAAATTATTATAATTTTCAAATGAAGGGGCTCTCAGGCAAACATATGAGATTAGGAATAACCATTCTTTAGTAGTATGTATAAATAAAAAAAACCCTACAACTTAATAGAAAATTAAAATAAAATGCAGTAATACATAACCACTGACAGTCAGAATACAACCTGACACTGTTGGGCAGGGTGTTGGTAGCAGTCTGATTAAATGCTGGCTACAGTCTTCCTGGAGTGACAGATGCAGATGCTGAAGCAGAACTTCTTGTATCTTATAGAAGAATCTTGTAGAAGGGTGTATTTTTCCTCTGAAGGTCCAGTGGTGGTGTAGGTGGGTCTGGTCTTCCTCTGGGAATCCAGTGGAAAAAGGCTGACTCTGGTGTTCCAAATTTTAGATTATATCCAAGTAGGATAAAGTAGGAATGTTTGGCTCTTCCCCCTGGGTGGAGCATCTCAAAATGGGATGATGTAATTTTTTCAGTCATGCAGGGAGACTCAATAGCCCACTAACAGAAGTTATCTCCCTGGAGGGTAGGATGGGTCATGGAAGAGATAAAGAACATAGCCCCATCTGGTTTTAACAGATGGTAATAGAATATTTACTTTTGGTTACATTTTGCACTGCAACTTAAGACAGAAACAAAGTCCACTGCTCCATTAAAATTTAAAGATAATTTAATAAGCATCAATAGGGGACAAAGTTAATAAAGCAAAAGGAACAGTGCAGCTGAAGCCAGAGGCACATCAGTGAACTCAGCAACACCCCTTATATACCCTGAGTATTACATCAGCCAACTACACATTCATAAATGGTCATACATTTTCAAACATTTTAGCATAGTTCCTCCTCCATCCTGCCTTTTTGGAGCATGTGCAATGGTCTTAGTTGTGGTCATTTGTTACTGTCCAATACATTCAAGATGTTTAGATTCCTTCATTGGTTAAAAGATAACATTACAACTCTTCAACAACATTGGTATTACAATACAACATTCACATTAAAATAACTCTAAACTTCAGCAGAACTAGTCTTACAAAAGTCAACATTATAAAACATATAGTGTTCACCCAAACAATTGTGAAAGCCAACACTGTAATATATTTATCACAATTCCTCCTCTTCCTTTTCATAAATCATTTGACTCGAGTGATAATTCCTATTTTTAACTTCGGTCATAGACTCCTGTTTTTCATAAATCAATTTAGTTTCTTTGAAGGGGTCCTTTGTTTTGTCTTGTTTCTTAAACACTATTATATTTTGTGCTGTTTGGACATAGCCAATTTCGGGACGACAGGCATTGCCACTACTGGCATACCCTAGACTACACTGGTCGGAATAAAACATGGAATCAGATAAGGAAGAAATAATAAACCAGCTGCTGCACACAAGAAGAAGAAGCTTAGCTTTTTCCACCATTCCATTCCCAATAAACTGTCCCACCAATTGGCTTTCATTATCGATTACCATTCCTTGACCAGGACATGGGCTATTTTTCTGGTATCCTTGGCTTCATCCACAATGGCATCCCCGTTATCATCTATTTTCAAGCAACAATTGGATGTTCCGATTACATTTTTCACAGACACCCCCTTCTTCTGCTAATAAGTAGTCTAAAGCCAACTTATTCTGATACACTGCGGCTCTTGTTTGCCTTTGTTGGTTTGATATTAATTCCAGTGCTGGGGCAGTGTTGCCCTGATTCTTCAAGCCTTCTGATTGTTTACATATTTCTAGTCGAGATTCTCATGCATGTACCATAAACAAAGTAGATTGTTTTCCTGCCTCTCTGTGATGGACTGCTGAATTGACCATTTGGGTCAGAGAGGTGTTCTTTTCATCTCCCAATCCTTGATCAAATCCCAAATCCTATTTAAACCCCAAACCATAATAAACTGTCCTCTTTCTCTGTTCATCTCTGAACCTGAGTGAGTGTGGTTCTTTCATGTCCGTAATGGTGACAGGGGCGGTTTTGTTATTTTTCCTATAACTGCTTGGAGTCTTATAATATGATTTAGCATATAAACTGGGGTTTGGTATCCTCAACTTCCATCTTGTGCCCATGTGGCTGGCCCATATATTTCCAATATTTGTTCAGGGGGCCTTTTCTCACTCCCCCATTTCTGAGATCCTCTGCTTAATTCCCTTTTATTTCTTTTCAAGGCTCTATAAACTGGTACCCCTAAATCATCTGCATCTTGCCCTGGTAAAAGAAAAAAAAAAAATCTTGGCTGTTTAATTCCCACAGTACAGTTTCCTTTCCACCGGGGGGAGAGTTTTGGGTAAACTATTTTCCCACATACCTGATATAGACCATCTGTCGCTCTCCAATAATCCTTACTCTGTTGATTCATATTTTACCAAAATTTGGATATTTCTGGGATTTCAGAATAGGGATTTTTGCCTCTACCATTACACATAAAAAGTCCAGTTCCATTACTATATTCACAATTTTTATTAGTTTTTTTTTCTGGGCCCAGTACCCCATTGGTTCTTCAGGGACCCACCATGTAAACATCTAATTACTAACATTGTATCTTGTACAGGGGGTACTCCCTACTTTGTTAAAAGTTTTTTTTTCTCCCAGTGCACCAGAGGCACTCTTCTATCACTGTTGAGCTCAAGATTCACCCTTCTGGTTAGTTCTCCCCTCTTATATTTGTCCGCTTCCATTTAAGGGGTTCACCAGGGTCTAGGCTACAGCCTTTCCATGGCCATTCCTTTGTCATTCAGCCCTCCCCCCCTCCAAACCCAACAGTTGGTTATGTTTAGTTCTCTACTTATTCTTTCCCCCAAATCCACAAACAGGTTTCCCCCTAATGTAGGGATTTCTATTTCCTTTTCCAATTGTTGTTTGAGTTTTGTATACAAATTCATGTGGGGTTGACCTCAGGTTAGATTGCTGTATTTGCTTTTTCATCTTGCTTACTATCTGCTCTTTTCAAACCCTGGATTCCACCCCGAGTGTAATTGTAAAGCAAACCCATCTTTCCCCCTTTGGGCATCTACTTCCCAGACTTCAACCACCTTGTCTGTAGTGGTGTGAAATTAATACTTTGCAATTTTATGTAGAATGGTTTGTTCCAGATTACCCCGTGTTCTAACCCCTTTGGTTTTTCCCTAGTTGTGGGTCTGTCCATCTCCCTGCAACCCTGCCCAGACTCTGGTGAGGGGCTGAGGTGATTGGCAGAGCCTATGACTTCTCTGCCCTGTATCATGTATCAGATATCCTGTGTATTGTCTTTCTGTCTTGGTAACTCCCACCCCACCTGGTATTGGTCCTGGGTTAATCCCTGCCCCTTTCCACCTCCCCCAGTACTTAAACTGAGGGAGAGACCAGAGAGGGCACTCTTCATGTGGCAGCAATAAAGCTATCTTGTCACCTATGTGAGAGTCTGCTTTTCTTCCATGCTGAAGCCACGTTTCTACCTGAGGGCCAGGACTCACACAGCAAGAAGGTACCGGAGTTGTAGCAATTAATGCATGTTCGGGACCGAGCTAGCCGTTGCAGCTCTGAAAACTGCAATACTCGTCCTATGTTTTCTGCAACCCAGAATGTCTGCTCATTCTGTGTACAGGTTTCTGATTTGGATGAGTCATAACAGTATCTGCTGATGTGGTGTCCTAGGTTACAATGTAAAATGTGCCCGAAGTATGTATTCTATCACCATCTTCACGAGCTGTTGTAACCCGGTGAGGCAGTGCTTCCCTTGCCCCTTCCCTCCAGACTATCTTCTGTTAATAGGCCCATCAATGCCTTGCTGCATGACTCCCTTTGGGAGCTATCTCTGTTTAATGGGCAATCAAGGATCCACTGCATGACTCATAGAATGATATCAGCCCACTGTGAGATGCTCCGCCCAGGGGGATATAGATATCCCACCTGGATATCATCTAGGATTTGGGACAGCACATGGGAGTCTTTACCCACTGGATTTCCGGAGGACAAGAGCTATCAGACCTTTCTATGGGATCACTGCTTCAACAAGACCACTTCACCTAGACTGCTACCACCACCCTAACTAACAGGGTGCCAGGTTATATTCTGACTCTGTCAGTGGTCTTTTGTACTACTGCATTTATTTTATTTTATTTTACTTTTTTTCCCCTTCCTATTAAGTTGCATTTCTGACTTAGAATCTCTCATTGGTTTTGCTTTCAAGCCAGCAGATGTGGGTGTGAGCAGTGAAAAAAGAATTTTGGGTTTTTCTAAAGTAAAGTGATTGGTAGCACTTACAACATGGATTTGCTTGAATTCCAAAAGGGAAAAGACAGAAATGGAGTAACAGACAAAAAAGGAATAACAGAGGTCCGGTATGGCTTCTACCCCCACCTCCTATGCCTGTGGGGTTGCTACCCATAGCAGGTGTGTCTGGTCTTCCTGGTGGCGAGTACAGTGGCCAACCCGGTCTTGATCTCCATTTCCTTTGTCACTCTCTTTTTGCTAATTTCCAGGTAAATCATGTTTCTCCACTATTTCTCACGTAGTTTTCATTCAACAGTCACTAGTAGTTCCCATCCACAAAGTAAGATAATTATAATAGTACAAATCACATGCTAATGCCAGTACATTAGGACCCCCTGACTAATACAGTCCTGATACTTCTAATTGGAGCAGAAGTATATACCCAGAGGGGTATTGGAGGTTTCTCTAAACTTGTCCAGACAGTACTTAAAACCAGATATGAACTTGGCCTTATTTTCCAGTTGTCTGTGATCCTTGTAACATTCCTTGGATTGTTTGGATCATCTCAGTTCATTACCTTCCAGTCTTCGTTTAAGAGTTTTGTGTCACCCAGTTTAGATGTTATGGTCCATTCCTTAGGTTTTTCCACAGGTCCTTTGATTCTGCTGGCGTGGATCCATTCTCTTTCCCTGGTTTGGATTGAAGCTTCAGTTGTCAGTAGTACCTGGAAAGGACCTTCCCATTATGGAGTTAAAGATTGTTCCTTCCATGTTTTAACCAGTACCCATACTCCTGGGCAAACGTTATGGATCATAAAATATAAGGGTGTGGTTTGAGAGATTAGCCCTATTAACTGTAAATTTTCTAGTTTGTGCAATTGTGGTGACATTTTTCTGACATTCACTTTCCCTTCTTCATAAGTAGTGGTTTCATGTTGGGTGGTCAAAAAGGGCAATCCAAACATCATTTCATACGGCGACGCTCCTAGGTCTGATCTGATCCAGACTCTCAGTAGTGCCAGAGGGAAACACTTTAGCCATGACATCTGGGTTTCAATCATCAGTTTAGTTAGAGTCCTTTTTAAAGTTTGGTTCATTCTCTCTACCTGGCCTGAATACTGTGGGTGCCACGGGGCATGTAATTCTCATTCTGTTCTCAGGGCTTGAGGTATTTGCTGTAAGATACCTATCTATTTTTTTAACCATTCCATACTTGGGAATAATTTGTTCCAAAAGTGTTTTACATACCACATTAGCTGTAGCTTTCTAGAAGCTGGGACAGCCTCCACCCAATGAGTTAAATAGTCTATTATTACAAATAAAAACTTCCATCTCTGCACTTGGGGAAGTTCAGTGAAGTCCACTTGGATGCTTTGAAATGGTCGCATAGCTAATTCACAACCTCCTGGTGTTGTTTTTCTCATAACCTTTTTATTTAGCTTTTGTCAAGTTATACATCTCTCAGTTACTTGCTTTGCTAATCCAAAGATCCCAATGCACCCATAATTTCTTAAAAGGTGATCACGCAAAGCCTGAGTACTCTGATGAGACTTCTGATGTATGTCTTCTAATATTTTCCTAGTAAGGGGCTTATTAAATAATTGCCTCCCATCAGGGAGTTTCCATTTTCCAGACTGATCTCGCTTTCCCCCTATCTTACTTAACCCTTTTTTTTCTGTTTCACTAAATCTTGGAATTTACAATTCTTCCTTGCTTGCAGTAAAAATTAACATAACCCTCTCACTCCCATTTTCAGCTCCATCTCTAGCCTCTTGGTGTGCCAAATTATTCCCTCTTATGTATGGAGTCATTCCCTTTTGGTGTCCTCTAATACCTACTGCAGATATTTCTTTGGGCAATTTTAATGTTCCTAAACCTTCTAGAATGAATGCCTCATGAATCAGCCCTCTTTTTGAGCCATTCTTCCCAAATTTTTCCAAAAGTGTGCACTACCCCAAAGCCATATTTTGAATCAGTGTACATGGTTCCTTTCTTATGTAATGTTCCTTTTCTTATGCTAAATATTCCAATGCTCTCTTTAGAGCATATAATTCACAAAATTGAGGAATTACCTTCAAATTACCAAACTGAAGGTAATTTCCCTTTTTCAATGGTTTTCATATTTTTCCCATCGACTAAAGCATATCCTGACATCTTGTGATGGTTTCAGGTTTAAACTGGGTGGAAGCACCAATTCATGTAGTGGTTTCAAGTTCACCTATTTCTGTATCCGAGTCATGGCACCAATTACTGTAGTGGTTTGAGTGTCCACTAGAATTATTTACCCTTTTTCTGCTGTGAGATAGGATTAGGAGAAAAGCAAAGCAGGCTCAAAACTTAAAAGGGTATAAAGAAAGGTTTATTAACAAAACTACAAGAGAGAAAAAAATTAATAAGAATCAGAATAAAACCTTCAAAACTCTTCCTCACAAACTACTTTCTTTATCTTTGACAACATGCAGAGACAAAACTTAGGTCAGTTGCCACCTCTAAAATTGTCTTTCATCAGTCCTCTGAGAGAGAGAAGTCTCTTTTGGTCTTCCAGGGAAACTTCCCCACAAGAAAGAACAGTTCTCTTGTGGTTTTTAATTCTCACAAAAGAGCTGCCTGGAAATCTGCATTTGTGATGTCCCCCCAATATCATGCAGCCTTCCCACAGCTGCATAATGGGCCATGTAAACTCACAGGGTACCATTTTAAAGATGAATTGTTCAAAAGCAAAAAAAGGTTTTCTTCATCTCTAGGAACAGAGATCTCTTTCTGGAGGCAGATCTTCATCTCATCTCTCTCTGTTCAAACTTCTCATAAGATCACAACTACTTCAATATTTATTTAGTTCACTACAAATGCCTTTGCTCAGATCTACAAATTCTACAATTTGAATACTCTCATCTCCCCATCCATGCCTTCCATGACTTAGAAGGATATTGTAATATATCACAGTCCATTACCATGGCTTATAAAAGAATTTCAGCTTAAAACCAAGGCATCTTCTCATTCTCTTCCCATTTAGGCCTTAGCTCTTTCTTTACTAACCTTAATGTCTTTATATTGTCTCTTTATGTGACTTTACTTTGTCCTTTTCTCTTACTCAGAGAGGATTAGTGCTTTTCAAGTTTCATCTGTCAAGGAGAGAGTTAATATCTCTCACAGGTCTGTCAGAAGTCATGATGGTCTTTCCTGGGCAGGTGCTCAAGGTGGCAAATCCAGGCCGCGCTGGGGTAGGGCCAGGATCTCAGGGGTTTTGGCTGCATTCAATTTTCAGCTGTGTGGCCACTCTGTGCAGCCGCAGAGCTGCCCTTGGTTCCAGCTGCATGATCTCTTGCACAGCTGGGCCCTCCTCAGCAAGGGATCTTAGTAGTGGTGGCTGGAGGGTGCTTTGGGGAGGGCCTGACCTGGCTATGCCCTGTGGGCTGCGACACGGGGGGGCCGCTTAGCAGCAGGATGCTAACAGCCGCTGGAGGCCCGATACAGCTGGGATGGGGCCTTCTCTCCTCCCCTCCCGCGTGCCCAGTAGCTGCTGGGCCCAGCCCTGCCAGGATTATAACAGCGGCAGAGCCTGGCCAGGATGCACCAGGCCCAGGGGCCACGTGACTGAGTGAGGCCAACCCCACCGGCACCCTGTTACCTCTTCCCAGACTGGAAGAAAGGAGAACTCTTCCTGGGATTCCTCTGATTTTTAACCTGTGTAGTCCAGAGGCATATCTAGCTCTCTAATTTGTTCCACAGGTTGTCAATATTCAAAGCTAGCCACTAATTGGTTTTGCCACAGCTTTTCTTAAAAAAAATCACTTCCGTGCAAAACTAGCACACATCCTTTTTCCCTCGAAGCATATTCTTTTCCCTTCCAGGAGGGCCTGTTCTGATAGAAATTGAAATTTAGTTTGCTACTGTTTAACTTCTAAACAATTATGTGTTAAGTCACTCTTTGGTTCTCCATATAAAAATTGAGCTGGGTTCAAACTGTTGTCTACTTCCAATGTAAAATCATCACTGTTTATCAAAATTGCTTAATATTTTGACATCCTGGAACCTGTTAACCATTTTTCAGCTTTTTGATTTTACACATTTTGGACTGCATGAGGTGTGTACACCATTAGTTTACTTCCAAAACTTTAGGGCTTTCCTTTAGGAAGGCAGTAGGTGCTATGGCTTGAATACATATTGGCCAGGCATGGCTCACTGGATCTAGCAATTTAGATAAATAGGCTACTGGCCTCTTTACCCCACCTCATTCTTGGACTTAAACTCCATTAGCTACTCAATCTTCCACATTTACATACAGATAAAAGGGCTTTACTAATGAGGATAAACTCAAAGCTGGTACTGAGCTAGTTTAAACTTTATTTCCTCTAATTTATGGTCATCTTCTCTAGTCCATCTTGTCTTCCTCTGTCAATTTTTCATATAAGAACTTCACTGCCTGAGTATATCCTTTAATCCACAGCCTACAATACCCCAATAATCCAAGCAGTTTTCTAACTTCCTTCTTTGAAGAAGGAAGAAGAGATAAAATCCCAGCAATCCTTTCAGCATTTAGTTTTCAGTACTTTTGCTGATTAAGTTACCACAAATTGTAGTTTTACTTTTGGTTTCCTCAATCCTTTTTCCTCAAGAAAATTCAAAAGTTTTATAGTGGCCTCCCTAACTTCAACCTCAGTTTCTCCTGCTAATAAAAGGTCATCAACATACTGAGTAATCTGTACTCCAGGAGAAATGGGGAAGGTCTGTAAAATTTCCTCTAAAGCTTGCCCAAATAGATTTGGAGATTCAGTATACCCCTGTGGCAGTTTTGTCCATCTTAACTGCTGTTTTCGCACAGTACCTGGATCCTCCCATTCAAAAGCAAAAATATTTTGACTATCTTCTGCTAATGGACAAGCCCAAAATGCATCTCTAAGATCCACAACACTAAACTACTGATGTTGAGGAGGGACTTTACGTAAAAGGGTAGAGGGATTAAGTACACCACTGGGTTCTGGGTTCTTTCGTTAACTTCCCTTAAATGTTGAACTAATCTATAAGTCCCATCCAGCTTTTTTATTGGGAGAATAGGGGCATTATGAGGAGACATACAAGGTTCCAATGTCCCATCCTTTATCAATTCTTCTATTACTGACTTTAAGCTTTCTTTTTCTTCCAATGATATAGGGTACTGATGCATATGTATGGGACATTCCGCTTCCTCAATTGTTACCTTTACGGGGTCAATATCTGTGGACATGGGACATAGGATGTGGATTTAATTAGCATAGTCAGTTTGATAACCAAGAACAAACAGAGCTTTGAATTAAACAAGATCACAAGAAGATTGGATTAAGGAGAAGAAGATTGAATCAAACTTCTACCAGGAAGAGATGTTGTAAAATGTATGAGTTTTGTCTGTGTGATGTTTAACCCAATCATTGTAGTAAAAGATTACTAGCCTTCCTAGAATAGTATATAAGCATTTGGAAATTTCAGTAAAAACGAATTCTGATCAGCAAATTAGTCTTCCCGTCTCTCAATCATCAATAAATATCCAATCCTCCCCTATTTCCTTCTCCGGTCCAAACTTCCTTGTTAATCCTTTCCTTATTTTCTTGGTGGAATTTTAGCACTTTGGCTACCGTTTTCCCTTTTTCAGGTATAATCCCTCTTCCTAATTGTACCTGCAAGACTCTCCTCAATAAATTGCAACCTGCTCCAGGAACTAGTAAAACATCTCCTGTCCCTTTTTTATTTTCCCCTTCAATTACTACATTTTTGATTACAGGAACCTTAAACCCTCCTCCTTTAGCTTCCCTTATTTTTATAGTGTCACTGCTTACATTACACCCCTTTGGAAGAGTAACTACACAAGTTCTCTCTGCCCCAGTATCAACTATAAATTCTAATGCCTCTCCCTGAGGGGCTATTTTTAAAGTTATCAAGGACTCTAGATGGATTTATCCTCCAAGAAATAGAGCCCCTGGCAGCCCTAGTCTGCTAATTCTTCTGAGTATACCTCTTTGAATTTCCAGGTCCTTGTTCCGGCACGGGCAATCTCTCTTACAGTGTCCCTCTTTTCCACAATAAAACCAGACATTTCTAGTTTGCTCCTGAGACCTTGATCCTAGAGAGGGTTTGTTTCTTCCCCTTTATCTGTAGAATCCAAATATCTGGGAATAGTACGCAGGGGCTGCGGATTCCTCGAGGGGTTACTTTCTTGCATGGTGGCTACCATAATTTTAGCTTTTACCTTGGCTTTTTCTTCATCCCTTTGCACATAAAATTTTTGGGGTTCTCTCAGTAATTAATTTAACCCCTTATGTTGCCATTCCTCAATCTTTTCCAACTTTTTCCTAGTATCTGGCCAGACATGGGTGACAAAGTGAACCTTTAATAGGGCTTGTCCTGCTATACTACTACTGGAGTATTGTCGCATGTTTTTCCAGAACCTCTCTAGCCATTCAGTTGGAGTTTCTTCCTTTCCTTGCCCATCAAAAGCTTTGCTAACATTTTGCCCGTGGGGTGGTGCCTCTTCGATCCCTTTGATTTTCAGATTATGATAATCATTCGTATTTCCTTGTCCTGCTGCATCATTGTGATTCCAATTAGGAGATGCTATTGGCATTTTCTGGTCCCCTGGTGGGCCCTGTTGATTTTCTCTTTCCCAAATTCTCATTCCGGCAGCCCTAATCATCTGTCTCTCCTTTTGGGAAAACATAATGCCCATTATTGACTGTATTTCTTCCCAAGTAAAAATATTTGGGCCTAAAAATTGGTCTAATTGTTCAGCTAAACCTATGGGATTTTCTAATAACTCCTTAATTTCCTTTTTAAAATTTATGACTTCCAAAGAGGTCAAAGCAGCATTTACAAATCCTATCCCCCCTTGAGTCCCTCCCACAGACACTTCCCTTAAACGAAATAAGCTGACTTCTTGACCTCTTTCCAAATCAGACCAGCCTTTCTGTTCCTCAATCATCATGACCTTAGGAAAGACCTTTTTCTCTTGCTGTGGGGTGGTGGCAGGGAAAGACTTATCATGTGGCACTCAAGTTTTTCCTGAACTTCCCCTAGTATTTTGGTATGGTCCCCCACCAGTGGGAGGGGGAGCCAGCAAAGCAGCAGGGGCCACTCGAGCAGCAGGGGCCACTTGAGCAGTGGGAGGGTATGGAGGCAGTAATGCCTCTAGCAGTTCCCACATCTTTTCCTTCTTTTCTTCTACATGCTCTATCTGAGGCTTCTTGTACCTTAAAAATGTTTACCCCCTGGGGCCAAATTTCTTCTGTCCAGCAGGAGGCATATTCACTTTCCTCGGGATCGAGAGGTTCTTTTGCATTTACAAATCGAATCCTCAAAAGACCCGTACCGAGGCAAATAGACATGACTGGATCTTATTTCTTTTTTCACCTACTCTCCCATGAAATACCAAATCATTTTGACTTTATGTACATGGATTTTCCTTTTGTACATGGATTACTGTCCCAGTTAGCTAACTTAATTCCTAGGGGACTGTCCTGGGGTATATCTGCCAGCACCTTTTTGCTCCCCTTCTTCCTCGAATCTGACTTGCTTGTTCCTTGTCCCATCTTCCTTGGACCCGACCGGCTCATCTCTGATCTCTATTCTTTTGCTCTAGTTCACTCTCCCAGCAGCTTGGACACCACCCACTCCTCACAGTTTTTCCCACACTAAGCACAGAAAATCTTTCCTCTCCAGCAACACAATCCACCTCCTTTCACAACAAGGCTGAACTCCTGACATAACCTACACTCCCTCTGCCCCTTTCCAGCCTCTCCCATCACTGGGTCACAGAACGCAGCCAGAGCCCTGCAGCCATCCCACACTTGCCCTGCGTCCACAACATTTCACTCTCTCCCACTTCCTCCACTATAATATCAAATTAACTATCGGCGATTGAGAGATGGGGACATTTAGAGTTCTGATCAGAAGCCAAATTTATTGAGCATACAAGGTCTTTATATAGGGTTTTTCTTGTATGGCACTTATAAAGGATTCTATTTTTGGTAACAATTTCTCATTGGTTATACATCCTTTATGACATCAGTTACTTGGTAATCATGAGGAAGTTTCACAACATGTTTCTTGGTCACTTCTACCCCAGGGAGCCTTTATCTGTGTCAGTCTCTCCCACGGTTTCTGCTCGATCAGGCCTAAGATACCAGGCTTCTTTATCAGTTCCATTATACTCTCTGTTTCATTCCCCATAAATAACACCACCACAACAAGGTACCTTTATTTTCAAATCACTTATTAACCTTCACCCGTGGGTATTACTTATCAAATTTAAAAATGCTCTAATTTGGAGCACATGATCAAAATCTCAAAGGTTAATTGCCATCTCCAGATGCTCTTGGATATAGGATCTTTAGAATATTTTCCTAACCTTCAAATCCACACTTCTTGTCTGGAGGAATTTTCCTAGCCTTCATGGACCCCAACCCTCAATCTGGCAACCTTTTTGAAACTGGGGACCCTTACTTTCGTCCCCTACTTCCTAGTGGACTGCCTAGGAAATTGCTCCCTCTCCTGTCTCTGTATTAGGGGTCCAACCCCTCCCTGGGTCCCAGCCCAGATACCCTGGGGAATCACTCGATCTTTGCATTTTGCTTCATCTCTTTGCTGGCTAGTCTCTGCAGAGATATGGAACCATGGCTAGAAAGACTGCACTGGTTTCACAGATCCAGACTGTCCACTTCACGTCTCACACACGCACAAGTCAATCCCCTGTACACCACCCCCACGCAGTACTTACAGTCCCTTTTCCTGTCTGGGTCTTTGTGCACAAGAATTGTGGGCCAGTTACTGAGAGTTTTTAGAGAGCCTTTGCCTTCCCCCTCTTTTGCTTTATGAGTCCCCTTTTGTCCACAGGGTGTCAGCCTGCAGTCGCCAATGATGCCAGAATAAGCCAATCGGGCCACCAAAATCGGCAGGGCGTGCCTCTCACTCGAAATCTCCTAGGGCCATGGAGACAAGACATCCTGGACAAATGTCCAATTGTGATTAATGAAGCCCACTACTCCGTTAAAATTTAAAGAGAATTTAATAAGGGACAATAGGTGACAAAGTCAATAAAGCAAAAGGAACAGCACTGGCTACTTAGCTGAAGCCAGAGGAACACCAGTGAACACAACAATACTCCTTATATACCCTGGGTATTACATCAGCCAACTACACATTCATAAATGGTCATGCATATTCAAACATTTTAACATAGTTCATCCTCCATCCCGCCTCTTTGGAGCATGTGCAGTGGTCTTAGTTGTGGTCATTTGTTACTTTTCAATACATTCAAGAGGTTTAGATTCCTTCATTGGTTAAATGTTAACATTACAACTCTTCACCAACATTGGTATTACAATACAACATTCACATTAAAATAACTCTAAACTTCAGCAGAACTAGTCTTACAAAAGTCAACATTTTAAAACACATAGTATTCGCTCTAACAATTGCAAAAGTAAACTTTACAATATATTTATCACAGGTTTGGGTTTTTTTCCTTCTCAAGGGACTCTAAAAATCAAATTAAGACTCCAGAGCTCACTTGCCTTCCAGGCAGGGACTGCTGCTGGCCGTAGCTTGAGTTTGCTCTCATCTCTGTGCAGTAGCTGGAAAAATGCAGACCTTTCTTCATAAAAGGTTCTTAGAGAAGCAATATATGGGGAAATAGGATTTTGCCTGTTTCTTCCAAGCCCTCTCATCCTAATTAAATGGAAAAAAAATCCTGTGCTTGAAACACACCCCAGAGCTATATCCTGAAGTAGTGCTTAGGCACAGTAAGATAGACTCAGTGTGGGATTCAAAATAACCATAATTTCCACAACCTGTTTTGGACCAGCATCAGTGTCACAGTTATTTCAAGTATCTGTTCCTGCAGGTACTGGTCAGCCCCTGCTGAGCTGTGTCTGCCCTGTGCCATGTAGTTTTCTTTCTCTGTCTCTCTCTCTTTCATTTATTTATTAATTAGCAGCATTTAAGAAGACCAATTGTCTTGGTTTTGGAGACAAATTGCAGGAGAAAAGGCCCTGGAATGAGAGTTTCCTCTAAAGAGAAAAGAGGTTCAATAACTCCCTTCCTTTTCTTCTGCCAATGAGAGAAATTGGTATCAGTGGGTGAAAGTGAAGGGGAAAAAAAAAAAAAAAAAAAGAAAGAAAAAAAAGACATTTATTAACAAAAAAA
>VXBN01009784.1:278343-305935 GCA_013397395.1 Sinosuthora webbiana | reverse complement strand
GAAAAATACATGGGCTTACCATGTGGCCTGGAAAACAAAATGGTGACTGGTCCCTTCTGTCTCTGGGAAGGGGAAGAGGAGTTCACATAGCAGCCTGGAGCAAAGCAGATGGGAAACATGTTGAGTTTCTGGTGTGGGTATTCTCCTCACAGCAGCCAGAGTTGCTGGATTTTAATGTCCTTTCTCGTGTTGGTTCAGCTCCTCCTAGGTCTTGGGTTCAGGGTGGTCCCATTGGCTCCCTGGATGGGCCAGAAAGAAAAACAAGCCAAGCCAAAAACAGTTCAAGGGAACAAAAAAAACCCAAAAAGCTGCTGGGAGGATTCCCAGTACAGTTTCCAGGCTAGGGGAAGGAAGGGAAAAAACTTCTTGATTTAAGCAAGAATCCAATCCAATCCAACAAATGTAACAATGCAGCGTCCCTGGTCCACACTGTCCGGAGCACACCTGAGAGACAGAGGTTGAACAGAGCCCGTGCTCGGCGTTCCCAAGCTCCAGCCCCACCCCCTGGTTCATAAGATACCACAGCCATTTCTGGGCATAAAGCAGATGATTAAGGAATAAAGTATCACCAGAAAATCAACCCGAGACAACAATCACCCTTTGACCTAGGTGGTATCTTATCTGAAATTTTTCAAAGCTGTAGATGCTTTTCTCCTTAGAGAAAATGATCTTCCTTAGAGAAACTAGTTTACAAACACAGAACCAGTGAACTGTCAGGGTTGGAAGGGACCTTTGGAGATCATCCAGTCCAACCTCCCTGCCCGGGCAGAGCCACCTTGAGCAGATGACAGAAGAATATGTCCAGATGGGTTTGGAATGCCTCCGGAGAGGGAGAACCCAGGACCTCCCTGGGCAGCCTGTTCCAGTGCTCTGCCACTTTCCATGGAAAGAAGTTCCCCCCCTTGTGTTGAGGTGGATCCTCTTGTGTTTTAGTTTATAGCCATTACTCTTCATCCTGTCACTGAGCACCACTGAAAATTCTGCCATTGTCTTCCTGAAAACCTACTTTGAGGTATTTTTATGTACTGATGAGATCCCCTCTCAGTCTTCTCCAGATTAAACAGGCCCAGCTCCTATGGTGCCTCCTCGCAACAGATGCTGAAGACCATACATGGGAGGCACTAGTTAGGGGGACTTGCTTTCTAAATCAGTGTCCAAAATCAGCTCTAAGAATCCTATTAAAGTCAGAATATTTCATTACTTCGATATAAATCTCAATACTTCTATTTGGAACCTTGAAAGATTTTGCAGTGTAGTCAGCCAAATAAATTTCCCAGGACTGTAGAAAGTTGTGGGGAATATTCAGTGCTTGCTTTTTGCAGGAAGGAAGATGAATAGATAATTGCTGGAAAGCAATGAGAGAGAAGAGCCATTGTAGCCTGACTTAATTGAGCCACTCATTTTCAAGTGATGGAAAAAGTGCAGAGAAATACAATTCCACAGTGTTATTTGTAACCTGCTTTTATGTATCATTAGGGTGTTTTCATGCACCCTGCCTGGAGGCACTTTAACAGGCAATTTGCCTACTGCCCACAAAAAACATTAGTTTAAACAATAAAAATGAGCCATTTGGCTACACAGTGAAGGCCCTAAAATTGCTCTGATAAGTGCAGACACAATGAGGATGGAGACTTTGGAGCTGTGCAAAGATCACAAGAGACCTAGAGGAAAATACAGCTGCTGTGAGGCGTTGTCTGCAAAGGCAACACAGAGCCTTGGTTTGCTTTTCCTAGATCACCATGCAGTCAGAGAAACAGCATCATCAAGATTGGAAGACACCCTTAAGATCATCTAGTACAACTGTCAACCCAGCACCAACATAATCACCCCTAAACCATATCCCCAGATGTTGGTTCTCCAGTTTGATTTGGAAGCAGAGACAGAATACAGAACATGGCACATTTTTTAGGGTGGCTCCACTACTATATGCCTGAAAATGTTTGAAGCGTCATCTTGCACCTGGTACTCATTGACCTGAGCGAGCCAACGCAAGCCAGCCAAAGCAAGATCAACAGCATACCCCAAGAGCTGAGGAGGCTTAGGCTGGTCCTCATCCCTGCCTGGCACCACTCTTGCTTGCTAGGGACCACTCACCAGTTCTGCTGATGAACCTGCAGTGCAAGCACTCTCTAACCATATTCTGTTGAAACAGGGAGCCTAGAAAACTTCACCCATTTAATATATCAACTCAACAGACAGGGATATTTTAATTTTATTTATTACCTCACCCCTCCAAGAGTAATTTCCTCAGGGCTAGGGAACAGCATTTTGTTTCCAGCCCTCAGATGCATGCAGTGGTCCTGCCTGGTTTACTGCTGAAGAGAGTGATACCCAGTCAATTCCACACTTAGAAGCAAGGTATTCAGCTACTCTCCTCTGTCTTCTTTTCTACTTGTCTTCTTGTCTTCTTCTTTCATGAGCCTGTCAAACTATTTTTGTTCATACCTAATATAATCTTTCCACAATAAGGAGCTTGCATGGCTAGAGGTGGGCAGGATGCTGCCACTATTATCTGGGAATACTGGCTTCCAGAGTTGGAGCAGTTGTGGGAGTGTTTCTCTTGAAGTTCTGGGAATTTTGTTCATGCCTTGTTCTTTCCATGCATGTCACGGTGTGCTTTTATTGCCTTTCTTTCAGGAGAGTGTGTGTGGAGGGAATCGTAAAACCTGATCACTTAATCAGTGCATAAAATAGCAATTTACTAACAGCTTGTGCACAAGTGGCAAGACCAGCACCAGCCAGCATCTCACTGAACACATAACCCCTCACCAGGAGACTTGATTGTCTGCGAGTTGATGTTCAAAGGAATTGCTCTTTTCTATAACTGGGATTGCACAGGATTAAGGTATTATAAATGGTATTTGCTCTAAAGGCCAGTGGCTTTCTGTATCTTATGGATTACTCCAGCTTCCTCTAAAAGGAATTTTGATAATCCCTCTCTAATGAGACTGGGCTAAATTGAATTACATCCTGCCTTCCCCCTGAAATGGGATCTTCTTCTACGATACTGGACATGCGCACAGAAGACAGTCTTATGTATTCTTTTCTCTGTGATATGTGTGACCTATATAACAACACCTACAAAAACAGACACAAGCTTAAACCTCAATACTTGTAAAAGATTTTTTTTGAGCAGTTTGGGGCCTGAAAGCCTCTGCTCATCATCACACATTATTCTGGCCCAACCAGTTCAGTTTTAAAACTGGAGAAGGTAAATCCTCTGGGGGTATTTTCCAAGATTTTGTAGCACACTGGTACTCCAGGGCGTGCAAGTAACACCAATCACTTCTAGTGCTCTGATCCCTTGAGATGAATTCCCTTGACACCAGTAGGGAAGAGCAAAGGGAATAAACCCGTGGTTTGTAACAGGCAATGGGGAGCTCTGCAGTTTTTCCCACTACTGGTTCAGAGTAGTAAATCCCACCTCATCATCCTGAATCTCCACAGATGGCTTCCAAAACTCCCTGACCTGGTTATTCCCTCACTGACTGAACACGTCTCCTGGCCAGCATGGCTGTGTTCTAGGCCATGTGAATTACCTGAACAGGTGAGGTTTTGTGTAAGATCATGGATGGGGAAGGACTACTGAGTAACAGGACTGGGAACTATTGCTTTCTTCTAGTTGAAGTCAGGAGTGACTCAGCCATTTGTCTGAGCTGTGCAGCCCCACTGCAGCCATGCCCCATCTTGCTTGCTGAGACAAAAGCAGCCAGTGAGGCTGAAGAAGAGGATGCCATGGCTTGCACACAAACTGAGTTACAAGAGGTTTTCCCTGAAGACACCATGATGTCTTTACTCTGCTCCTAGTTCTTCCCTCAGTCCTGCTTTATCTAACCCATTAACTGTAGAGAAACAGTAATTCACTTTCTTTTTCACAAGTGAAAAAGAAAGTGAATTATTTCATGCACCCCTCCAGTTTTATTCCAGAACCCATTTCCAAGTTCAAATGGTGGAGTCCTTATTTTGGCCTGGTACAAAAGCCATCTTGAAGATCCCCAGGTCCACTCATCCACTGTGGTCTCATCTGTCTTGGCAGGTGAGTCCTGTGGTGTAACTGTGCTCTCCCTGTGCCACAGGAGTGCTCCCAGAGGGCCAGGAGCTGAAGGAAGCTCTCAGGCAATAGAGAGAACATGCTGGCCTAGGGGTTATGTATCCCAGCTCACCAATGGCTTTGTCCTCTTCCTGAAGAAAAAATTCCGAGTGCTGCTGTCCTACCCTTCCTGAGCACTCGCCGTGAGGCAGCAGAACAAGGCTGGATGCAGCCTGGGAGGCTCCTCCTTGCCTTCACCAATATAGTACATTGCAAGGCATGGATCTTGCCAGAAAGCCAGCAGAGGTGCAGGGAGCAGAGGGAAGAGCTTGCTGGTAAATCACTTCAGGGGATGGCCAGGAAAATGGGATGTTGGTTAGTCATCCATGTCGTGCTCCTCTGTGCAAGGAAGGGTGGCTGGTTGTCACAGAAACGCATTACTACAATGGGGCTCCTCCAGGAATGTATTTATTTACATTAAAACACTGTTATACAAACTGAAAGTAAAAGAAAAGGAAAAAAGAAAGACATCTTAGAGGGGGTAGCTATGCCAAAGATGGTGCTCCCCACTTTCTGCCCTGTCTCACTGTTGCCTTTCTTCTGCTCTGGTCCAACTATCAGTGCCGCAATCTCTGTAGAATCCCAACTCTCTCTCTGTGTGAACACCTATGTATTTTGTTTAAATGGCTTTTAGAACTCTTTGTTTTCTGCCTCCAAATAAAACTCTTGCCCACACATTCTTTTCTTAATTTATTTATGTAACACAGTGTAGAAAGCTATCAATTCATAAGCAATGGCTCTGCACAATCATCCTGCAGAGGACCCCCGTTAATTTTGGCCAGCAGGCACTTCTTCCCCCAGAAGTGCTCACAATTAACAAGGACTCTTTTTAATAATTTCTTTTAAGATCAAAAAGATACATGGAAAAGAAAATAAAGTTTACCTTTCAATGCCTAAAATGTGCACATAAAACAGGCACAAAGAAACCAATGTGTATTCTCATGATTTCTACATCACTAATACAGCAGAAGCAACAATGCGTACAATAAAATGCAGCTGCAGAGGAACAGAATTTCAATAATTCATCTGAAATACTTTTAAAAAACGTTGGTTTACTTTAAAATGCATAGTGATCAGAAAAAAATGCTCAGCAAAGAGAAACAGCTAAACCCCACAGACACGGAAAGCATCCCCCATCAATTCTTAAAGCATGTTTCAACTAGGACTTAATTTTTGTCACAAATCACAAGAATAATATACAACTGGCTAAGGAGCTACATGATAAATAATTGGGAAAGAGAATCTATCCATGCACTAGTTAAATACAGCTAACCTCTTTACAGTACACAAAAGACATTCATTAATAATGTAGTGTAAAGGCTGAAATGTAAAGAGAAAGAGAGAGAAAATACATTACTGATTTAATTAATTCAAGTTCAGGCATCTACTTGTGTTACAGCACAGCTGTCAAAGGCGAGAATGAGTAAATAATAAAGCAGAGTGTTTTTCTTTCTTTCCACATTACTCTATAACTGAACACCAATGGGCAGTGAAGCAATTATTCTTCTGTCCAACTCATGAGCTGTTATGATGTCCTAGTTCTGCATCTGTTCAAAGAACTTGTATGTGGGATTTTCGTAGCCATTTTGCTGCATCTTGGAAAGGTGACGCTCCTCTGGTGTCACTGCAGCATCCACCTGTCAGGAGAGGGGACAACTGGGGTCACATTCCTGCTTAATTCAAAGCATACCCTGTGTTTCCCCACTTTACAGCCATTCAATGTACTTTGTACCCTTGTGTTTGGGCAGAAAGCATCCTCTGGCTCACTTTTTGAACAGAAGACGATAATGCACCAAGAACATCTCTGCAACTCATTTTATTGCTGCAGTACTTCAAAACCAGCTGACCAAAGCCAGCAATACCAGCTTTGGAATTTGTCGTCTGGCTCGGGAAGCAGAGACTCACACAGAGCTCCTCTACCTCCAAGGCTGAGTTCGGTTCAATTTAGTGATAAAAAACTTGACATGTCTGCACTGGTTTAAGTATTTATACTTAACAAAAATTGACCTTTCTTGATTACTTGGAAGACAGGCACAAAGCTCAGTTTTGACTTCTCTATTGAATATCTGCATCTCCACAAATTATTTTCTTCCTTCACTGAACATTACAATAATATAAAACTCTATCAAATTAGAGTTGGTGAGAACAGCCTCTAAATCTTCATTAGGTATTTTACCTCTGCTGTACGAGCTCAGTAGTTGTGTATTCAAAACCTACCAAGTCCTGGCTATCTAGCTTAAGCACTTATGAAAACAGTCTGCTTGTCAGTTATTTCATTTGCTACCTGATGTCTCCAGTGTTTGACGGCTTCTAAAAGCAAAGGCAAAAATGAATTTGTATTACAGTGTCTAAAATCAGGAAGGTGCCTAAAACTCTACTGTTAATTATTAGGTATGAACATTTTCCTGTGGATTCCTGTAAGTAATGACCTCTTGGAAATACAGCAAGTCACCTTCAGCAACAAACTAGCCTTTAAGGTAAAGGAATGTGTATTCTCCCAAGAATCCCTAACTTACTCTATCTAACCTCTTAATAAAAATGCAAAGGAGAAGTATTGATGTCTGATACCAATTTTAAATCTACTCTGTAATATGGAAATATCTCAGCCTAGTGAGGAGAGAAGATGTTGGTAAGTTGTTCCCTGGTACCCTGGAGAAAAACTGAAGGTATGTTGTTCCCATGCTTGGGACTAACACAGGCTGTTCAGCTTATTTTTGCAGCTGTTCTTTCATTGTAGCAGGTTACAAAACAGTACTGACCACCTTTTCCACAGACCCACCAGAAAATGGCTCCTCTCAGAGCCATCTCCACTTTTTCTGCTTTTATTTGCTATTAAAGAAATGCGTATCTGTGTGGCACATACTTTGGATTACTCAGATGAACTGCTTAAGCCAAATCTGATCAATTTTTATATCTGTGCCCCTTTTTATGTCCTGACTCTCAAATTGCATTTTCAATCAACACTGTATCTCCCATCAGATGTCTTTGTCTTACACAATAATTAGACATTTTTGTGAAATATCCAACTTAAATGTTAGATATCGCTTTATATCTGTATCACTCACAAGCTATTGTGAAACTTTTCACAGCTGGGAGCCCTGAGACTTTCAGCATCCCTTGACTGCTGTGGGCGAGGAACAGGATGCCAGGCAGAAAGGATCACTGTGCTGACACTGTGCTCCTTGTGTTTCAAATTCTGCAATGTAACTTGGACTTTTAATACTACAATTCACAGGCATTCTTTTTCTTTCTTTCTTTTAAAATTACATTTGCATGTAGTACTTCTCTTACACAATGATCCCCAAATCCACTTATTTCTTCAACTCCTGTGACATGTTTTTAGGTAGCAAGATCATGCTTAGAGGTCACTCTTGCTTTATGTCCCTTGTTTGAAAAACTGAGGGGAAGAGGGAATAGTTTTTTCCTTTCCCTGGCCCTTCCCTCTCCAAAAGTGACAACCTTTTTCTTCTGAAGGATGCAAGTTTCCCCTGGCCAGCCCATGTGCATGCCAAGTGCTCAGCTTGGCTGTCAGCAATCATTTTGATCCTTCAAGGACAGAAGGACCCCATGAAATGTCCCAGCCTGTCTTCTCTTCAACCTCCCACTCCCAAATCCCAACACCTCCTGTACAGCCATGTGCTCAGCAGTCAGGGTACAGCTGTGAGCTTGCATTTTAAAGAAGGGTCTGCACCAGCTGCTATGTGTCCCCTACACCAGCAGCAGGGCTGGGGAGGGATGGGGAGAAGCCCATACCTCACAGCACTCACTTTTGCCACTACCCCAGGGGCTGGGCTTTCTGCTGCTTTACCTGTCCTTTCTGGGGGCTACCAACTTCTCCCTCCACAAAAATACACCATCTAGATCCATATGCAATGAATCTTTGGCAATTCCTCCATGCCATTGCTGTTCACTTGTTTTGCCAGCAGTTTAACAGCAGTAGCAGCTAACAAACTCATTCCATACAGATTTTGTACAAATGTGCCAAAGGCCTAATCCCCACCCTGAGGACTCATGAATTTAACAGCATTAACAGCATTCTCCTGTTGCTGAAGTTGTCGTGAACATGGCTGTGAATGCAAGAACAAAGCAGGAACACGGCAAATGTTCCTGCAGCCTTTTCAGCACTTATAGAAAACAAGAATAAAAGCAGGTGCAGAGGAAAAGCCACCCTTCCGTTCATTCTTGAAGGGGCTGCTACAGCACCGAGTTAGCCCTGGTTCTTCTACACTGTATCACCACTATCTCAGAGCATCTAGTGCTTCTTCAAATCATGAAGTGAGAGTCTCACAACTAATCCTACAAACAGCTTCTCTTCTGGCATAAAATTAAAACTTCATATGAAGCTCGGGCATTTACAGACCATTACAGGGTTCTATGTGTGTCAATACCTGTGCAAGACTATTTTCATTACTAGGAAGCTCCCCTACTAGGTTGGAATGCAAAGGAGGGGGATGCCAAAACACATGCTGGACTTCTGTCTTTAAGCTCTAAACAATACTGTATTGAACTCTGTCACCAATTTTAGTTTAAGTTTCTCACTCAGGTTTTCTTATTCATGACTAGAAAATGTGGTAAGTACACAGCATAACCTGCTTGTGAGAAAGAAATGGAGTGAGAGACCACCATAAATCAAAAAGGAATCAAGAAAACGGCAAGGCAGAAGAGACCAAAGAATTGATGAGACACTTAGAAGAAAATCAAGGAGGTGAAAGAGATTAGAAGAAAACAACAAAACAAAACAAAATCCAAAACAAAACAAAAACCAACCAAACAAAACAAACAAACAAAAAACAAAAAAAACCAAACAAACAAACAAAAAAAAACACACAAAAAAACTACCACAAAACAAAACAAAACAAAAAAAAGAAGGACAGTAAAAAAAGACTGAATTTTTAACACCTTTGCACAATTGTACGGTATTAAAAATTTTTGTTTTGATAAAACCAGTTTCTAGTGAAAGTCCAATAAACTCTGTAATATGGCATTTATAGATAAAAGGGATCTAGTTAAGCTCCAACTTGCAGTCTTAGTAATTATTTTTTTTTTTAATTTCCCCTTCAGCCTTTAAATTAACTAGTGCTGGTACCTTCTCTCCTTCCTGTAGCTCTCTGCTGCAGGTAATCCATCTAACCATTGACCGACGTCTGCTATCTCTCATCCTGAATGTGTTCTCTTCTACTCTCTTTTACCCACTTTGATGCTACCAAACTCTTCACATTCCATACAACCTTTGCCCTAGGTATCACTCTGCCAAATAACATATTTTGAACACAATTATCTCCTTGTCAGTAAATTTCCAAAGCCCCTCACCATGTTAAGAAGCTTTCTGCACCCATTATGGAGGTGGCAGAAGCTGAACACAGCATGTAAGAGGCGTAGGTGCTCTGGTTCAACACTTCTCTTTTCTATGATGTGATGCCCCTTGAAAAAAACACCTTGGTCAGGTAGATAACCTCTTGTGAGACTGTTTGTCCACCTAACCCTTCAGCAATTTCAGTGTCATCTCTGCCCCATGCTGCAAAGCCCTCCTGTTGTCACTGCTGGAGGTTCTACTTCTGTCAGAAAGCAAATGAACTTTGAACAGGGTATCTTCAAAGAAGAGAAGCTGAGACAGTCAGTGGTTGGCCAGTGCACAGCAGATGTGAGAATCTCTGTTTTGCCACCTGCTTTCATGAAGAAAATAATCTCCTGCAGAGAGCTGGGGTGGGTGCATCTGCAAAAACATCCTTCAAAATATTTGTTGGAGCCCCTGTGGGCACATGTAATAAGTAATTTTCAATCTCTCAGTCATTTATTTACTTAACTATGGAAGTTTTTTCCTGGGGAGGCTGAACAACTTTGGAACATTTTTATTCTCAGTGTAGGGAAAAATAACACTTCTAAAGAGGACAAATATATCCATTCTCAGACCTTAAAAAAGGCTAACAGAATTTTTAATAACTTATTTGTTAAAAAAATAATAGTGAAATGAGAGAGAACTACAGAGGCGACTTTTTGGAAGACAAGAACAGAGGTGGAACAAGACATGTTCTGTAATCTTCCATTATCACTGGGTTAAATTCACACAGTAACTTCTGACGCACAACAAAGAGGTGGAAAATTAGTTAAAGTACACTCATCCAAGCTAGAGCTGATGTACAGTTATTTTTACATCAAGAGATTTTGCTCTTCCATGCTTTCTGTGCACAGTATAGTAGAGGTGGGCTGTAGCTAAATAAATTAATTCTCTTTAGAATGTAACAATTTTGAAGACAGTTTAATATTAAACATCAATTGCATATGGCTCTTTTGTTTTTGTTTTCTCCCCAATACAAATGCTACAAAAGTTTTGCCAGCTTAGGACAAAAACAGAAGTTAGTCTTTCTTGCAGGCGAGAAGCTCTGACAGTGAGGCTGTGCACTCTGTGAAGACCACAGAGCAAGTCAGGCAGAAGGAGGAATCCTCGCTGCCAGTGCCAGCAAATCCACAAGGCGACACAATCTACAGCCTGATACTATAAATCCACTAACATTCTTGGTACATCTGCACATTAAAGCTTTATGTTTCTATCTGTAAAATTTTTTACAGATAAAAATCACTTAATATTTATTAAACAATGCTGTCATTTTGACATTAATTACTTATTCAGCTTATGCATGTTATTTCTAGGCTAACAGTTCCAAATTTACTGTTACCAAAGAAATCTTGAAGGATCACCTTTGCCACGTCATTCTATCAAGTGAAATCCACTTGGAATTTTAAGGGTGTACTGCAGTAATGGTATGTCTACATTCAATGTCTGATTTGGGGCTTTGGCCTAGCAAGGTTCCTGGTTTTTCCAGTCTCATTAAATTCACCCAAAGGAGAATCTCTGGTGGCACAACTGTTGGCAGCAGATACCAGCTTGGTGGATTAATACTAAAATCTGCTTCCATTTTCTATAAAACGCACTGAAAACTGTCACTAAAGCTAAAGTTGAGATTCCTGTTTGCTATTTTCTGCCTCTTGGTCAAAAATTCTCCACAGGTTGCTTGCTATCTGTGCAAATCACCCCACACTGTTGGTGATCTTCTGACCGTATATCTTTGGAAGATTTCAAACCACATGGATAACCACAGTGTGGACACAAGGATGCACAAGCACAGGCTTAAGACAAAGGCTTATAAGGCAAATAATTCTTAAGACCCTTCATAATCCCAGACAGTGGAACAAATGCATCATGATGCATGTGCGTCTTCAGAAAGATCAAAGCAAGGTTCATTTGACTCAAGATGAAATCAACATAAACTTTGGACTTGATCAAGACTTCAGTTTCAATAAAAAGTGTAAAAAAACAATTCTAAAAGGCAAACATAACAACTGTCTCAAGTGCTTACTAATACAAGTACTATCTGCAAACCAGACACTCACACAGCAAACTAAATAGGAAGAAGAAGAGTTACATGAACCCCTTCCAATTCTCATAATGAAGTTGTTCTACTTACAGAGATCTTATCTTAAAGCCATGAAATAGATAAAGTATTTTAAATTACTGTAAACTGACAACAAACTTCCTTGGCAGACTGAGAAGAGACATTTTCATCTTGAAAATCCTATATAAGGGTCTTATATACTATTTGTTTCTCAAAACTGTGAGTTTCAGATTAGTCATAAATCCAAAGCTGTTCATGGCAACAAAAAATCTTGTTTAGATTTCAGAGAGCAATAAAATACCTGTCTAGGGAAAATCCTTGCAGTGTACAGCACAAGCTATTGGAAGGGCCAGTCTCAAACATTAAAGCTAAATAAAGAAATTGGTGTGTGAATTCCAAATAGTAAAAACAGATTTTCCCTCTTGCGCAGTATCTTCTCGTTGTCTACTATCAAATTTCTTATAAAATGAACTTCCACATTATAAAGTGATTGGTCTGGAATAGTTGCAGAAGAAAATTTTGTGGTTTTACACCCACTTTAACATGTTTTACATTGTGCTTGCATTTACTAAATTAAATAAAGCAATCGATTCCCCACTGCTGGATGTAACAATGCCAACATAGCCAAAACCACAGTTTTTTCCTTAATAAATTAATATTTATAAAGCAGTGTGTTGACTGCATTGCACAGGTGATACCAGCTGTGCTTGGAAGTCTTTTCTTACCTCCACAACCCCATGATGAATGGATGTGTACTGCTTCTTCTTCAGCATCACCAAAGTAATGACAATCACTGTTGCTATGACAACACCTCCCACCATTAGTCCAATGATGGCACCTTTATTTGAGCCCACATCTTCAGCAAAGAACACCTATAAAAGAAAAATAAAGGAAGATGGCTAACAAAAAAAGATTACTGAACATTTGACTAGCCTGCCCTGCTGCCACAGCAATATAAAGACTAATGCTTTATAATATAAAGCATCAGTAATTAAATGGCACCACATGTCTTCATAATTACTCAAATCTGGATCGTTGTGCCACAAAGCTCTGAAAGCTGGAGAGGAGCAATCTGGGACATATATATGGCCTGTGGTGTAGCAGTGCTGTGCTAAAGTGGAACTCAGCTCCATGTTCAGTTTCACACAGGTCTCAGCTAGTAGCTCCCTTTTCTCCTTGAGTAAGTGAGTCAAGCTAATTGCACAAGTGATAGGCTTGAGTGGAATAACCCAAGAGTACACACATTTCTTTATTTTCAAAATGCTAATCATGAGTGTGGCCATCTGTGTAATTTGTGATTACATCTGTGTGGCCTGTTTGGACTATGATGCAATTTTCAATAAAAAAGGAGTGAAGGACCTGTAGGACGACAGTGAAACTCGCACGCAATCAGCTGGGAGAAAACTCTCACACCAAAGGAGATGACCCAACAAAAGCTACCATTGATTTAAGTGACCACCAAGGAATGCTTCAAGATTTTGCAAGGTAAAGATAGTACATCTGTATCTGCATGATGTACTTCTGTGAAACCTAGGTGGTAACAGTTGTGTGAAAACCAGAGAAAATCCGCTTGAATTTTATACACTGTAAGGCGAAACAGAGGACAGCAAGATGCTTTACTATGCATGTAATAAGACTGGCTTTTATAAGCAGGAGCAGGTATGAAAAATTGGTGATTGTTTTCATTGCCCTGTTCTGTATTCAAAGAACATATAGGATTATTTCACATCTGAGCATATATTAATTTTTTTTTGTCTGCATGCCAATAGCAGGGTATTATTATTAATATTATTATTGTTATTATTAGTATTACTTTAAACCAAAATGGGTAAAAAAGATTAGAGAATAAATTACATTCACAGAATTGTACAACTACCTCATACTGAAAGAGTAAATATTTCGACAAGTATTTAATAAAAATGCAGGAAGCAAGAAACCAGCTGAGAACTATAATGAGCTGTATAACATTTGCACTCTTTAATAAACACAACCTTTCTCAGAAAGGGATTAAAGCATGCAGTATAAATATTTATATTCTTCCCAGTCACAAGCAAGAAATGTGCTAAAACAAAGTTAAAAATTCACTAGAAAGTACAGACAACGTATAGCGTTGACATAAGCCAGTGCAAAGTAGTAATTTCTTCCATTAATTTTATCTGTTTAGGACTGAAATTCTATTACTATGCTATTTCAAGAGCACTGTAAAATGCCCCAGCTAATATACATGCACAAGAGAGGAAGGCCTTAAGCACTCTGAACCATGAAAATCAACTCATTGTACAGTTCAAATGTGAACCTCCATAAAGGAGATTCAACCCAATTCAGAGGTCTGCATGTAAAATACAATGTGCAGCTGAATTCAAAGCAATATCCTTAGAAGACTGTTTCAGGAAATTTTACCATGGCACAGAATGGAAGCACAGATCAAAGTGCTTTCTGTCCCTGTTTTTGAATTAACGCTAAACAGAGAGGGGCATTGAATATGACATGGTATGTGGCAGGGAAGCAAGACCTTGTAAGCATCAATCTAGTACTTGCTCAGCAATACCAGAATCCCTGCTCACTCTCAATTATTTTTAAACAGCTCACTAATTTTTAAATAGCGGTTGTATCATATTAGTAAAAAGTATATCAAAAAATGCTGTGAAAAGCTGGAAAGGTCACAGTTTAAGCATGACACAGATTACCATGTGCAGGGACTGCAATGCCCTCCCCATCAGCCACCATGGTATGGGGAGTTACTAGCATCTAATTCCTTGAGATAGTATCAAACCACTTACACACTAAAGGGTACTGCTGAAAACTACGACAACCAGTAACTACTGTGTCTAGCACACATTCCTGCAAGTTCCTTCCCTGCACAGGTTTGCTCCATCAGCATGTTTAACCCATCTGAGCTAAGCATATCAGACTTTCCCAAATTAGTGCTAATGCATTTTGGATTAACTCATCAAATTGAGAATTCTCAGTTCTTGGCATCAAAGAGATGGCAGAATATCTTTTCATAGAGTGATTATCTAGTTCAAAAGCAAATTTGAGTCCCATGTTAATTTTGATTTTCAGCACTGCTTAGCTTAAGGTATACATTAAGGAAAAAAGCTTTCAAGTTTAATATCAGGATATTTAAAGCTATGGAACTGAAACCTCATTACATAATATACCTTAAAAAAGAAGAAACAGAACAGGTTTGTAGTCAACATTGCTGTCTGGGTTCTTCATTGCTTATTAAGTGACAAAAAAAAAGCTTTTAGAAGATGCTTTTCTTACCTACAGTGCTTTTGGTTGTCATTATTATGTTCACAAGAAGCACAGTTCAAATGGGGAACAATATTTGCTCCTACCTGCCTTTCACCTGTTAGTAATACCAACTTCATATACCTTAAGGAACAAAACACACAGATACAGCCAAGCACAAACTAAAATTAAGGCCAGTGGAGAATCTCCTTTTATCCCAAGAAGCCATTCTTGTGAAAGGTTATGCTCCGTGCATACACCGCTGCCATCTATTTTGATGGAAAGGACTGTATTCCTGAAATGGTGTCATTCTATTTCTTGCTGCACTGTGTTATATGTCTCAAACCCTTTTTCTTTTCTTTTTTTTTAACTCAGCATTTTCCCTCCTCTGTGTCCCTTGTATGATACAGAGAGACTATGAGACAGATGGATTGTGGGACAAGTATTCTCCATGCAGGCACATCTAGTCACATGGCAGTGCAAGGACAGGAACTGTCAGAATTTCCTCTCATGTGAGGCTCAGTCAATTTCCATCCTCCCTGGTGACGTTCTTCCAGATTTACTCTCATTGAAGAGAGAACCAGAAAAATCATAATCTTTTCACATGCTAACTTTTTGTTGGCAATTTCAGCATCCACATCACTCCAGCAAAACATAGCCATAAGTGACTCACTAGTTCAAGATTGAATCAGCATCTCAAAATGCATGCATGGAAAGCACTGTTTGATCACTCACCAGCTTTTGATGATGAACTTCGTATCCTGAGTCATGCCGGAACTCTGCATCCATCTTCACCTCGGATATCTCTTCTGTCTTAACATTGGTCAACCCGGAACCTGCAGTGCACCACAAAGACAATTCACTAAAGTCATGATTCAGATTCAGGAGGATTCTGCTTAACCCCATTGCTGGAGAGCAGAAGGCAACAATGCCATTCACACGGAGGAGGTGTGATGCAACGTGAAAGGGAACTGGGAGGAAAGTGAGGTACATCTGGCATTTCCGTCCCACTGAGGTGACACAGAACGAGCTAGTGAAGTTTCTCCTTTGTTAAATGATCTTTAATCCTTAGCAGCTATATTGGTACAGGCATCAAAGGCTTCTAGCATGAAACACTGCATGAACTCAAATGCAAGGGACAACGAGAGGCCTCCTGAACTGGCTCACAGGCTGCATACAGATCTCCTCTGACAGCCTCTTTAGCAATGTCAATAAAACTTGTTGTTTAGGCCAAAATCTTCCTCCTCCCTCAGCTCAGGCTGCTGTGAGGAAAAACCAAAATACTCATGATGTGAGTAATAGAACTCCAGATATCTTATTTTCTTGCTTCCTGCAAGTCTGTACCTTTTCCACAAACATGTACAAGTTACTAAAATATTTGTGAAATTTACAGAGTTTCTACTTGTTTTCAGATTTCATATGCTCAGATTTAATGATTCTTCTTGTCTTCTCTCTGAAAAATGATAACTGTCTCTCAACTAGAAACATACAGAAAAGTGAGTACAGCTTGCAGCAATTATAATCGTACATAGTTTGCAGTCCTGTTCTCTTACAGGGTGTGAAGGGGAGTTGCTGAACTTGTCTAGCTGGAAAGAAGGCCAAAATTTCCTCCTGGAAAACAGCCTAAGGAGAATGAGCAAGACTTAACAGCAGCAGAGTACTGAATCCTGTATATGTCTATGAATCCTGAAGAGCTGGCTCTGGCTTAGAGAGAATATGTGGGTATTCATGGAGCTGGTTGTTTCCCTTCTTAGTACCAATGCACCCAACATTTGTGTTTCTTGGAGGTAAAAACACTGCAGAAGAATGGTGTTTATGAGATGTTATTTCCTCCCTCTAATGAATATAATAAGAACAAACCAGTTCATATTCCTTGCTCATATTTATTTAAGCATTTTCTCACCCCCAACTTCTCTCTCCAAGGCTTAATCTTAGAATCTTGCGCTGAACTTAAGTTTTGATGAAAAAGAAGAACCTCTTTTAAAATTCTGGACGCTACTGACTGTTCCTGTGCTCCACTGTCTTGCTTGACTCTCAATAATAATTCTTTAAGACTTCCATGTGTCAATGAGCTCCACAGTCTAAAATAGAACTCAATCCAATTATTTTTTAATTTTTTTAATTGCCTTTGAACGTGCAACTTCTTTTTTTTTTATTAAGTGATGATTTATTTTTGAATTATGAACTAGCAAGAATAGGTCTTCCCAAGAACTTCTCTGGACTGTACAGACAACCCACTCTAAGGTTTTGATCTTCATTTTCATAGGAAACCATGCAAAGCAGAGAACAAGAATCATCTCCCATGCTATAAAGAATTTATGGCTATTTTCTTGAAGAGTCTGACTGCCCCATAAATTTTACTTTATTTTTTTTTAAGGAATCAAGCACTTCAACCCCTCAAATTTCTTTATGAAGTTCCTGATTTTTGATGCTACATCACAGTATTGACACAAATATATTATAACATTTATACCTGGGAGACCATTTTTAAATGCAAAAACTGTAAAGGACTTAAGGAATTGCAGTCTGAAAATAAACAATGATATTCTGTCAAAGAAATGCAGAAGGAAATGGAGCTGCAGGAAATAAAGCCCACATGGTACCTGAAAACAGGTTTCATTTTCCATCCTTCAAGCAGTTATGGCTAGTTTTCCAAATTAAGAATATAATTTACTCTTTTGTGCATCATCTCAAAGTACCCCCTACACCTGCATCAATGGGAAATGAGGAAAAATATATTGGAGACTGAAACGTTATGGTTTACAGCTTAAATATTTTTACAAAGGACTACTGCCTATTTTAGCAAAACTGTATAACAAAAGTTCCACTTTTGCTAAAGACCACTGCACTCCTGACTGAGGCCCTGGACTGTAAATTGATTTAAGATGAAGGGACACTATTCTCAGGTCTGGTTTGGGAAGAATACTTTTGCAGGAGGATTAAGCCCAGCATCTTCAGGGGTGGAGGCTATAGGCCCAGGCTTATCTGCTGTCAGACTTACACAGACCCCTACACCAAAGGGAGGAGGAGAAGCTTCCTGTGTATGGCAAAAAAGCCTTTGTTCAGAGGCAGTGAACACCCATCCTCCACTGTGCAGAATGGCCCAGTTGCGGGGCATCCCACCTCTGGAAAGCCACATCTATGGGACATTCACATGGGGCACAGATGAGGGGGTGTCCTGGCCCATCAAAGGCCCTCCCCAATGGGGTCCCCAGACTCTGCACCAGAGCACTGCATGTGATACTATGTGATGCAACAGATCCACAGTGTTACAAGTGTCAAACAGGCCCCCCTCAGGGAGGTACCTGTGTGTTCCCACCTGCCCAAATGTATATTAATCCATGGAATTCTATACTTTTCGGCAGGGGACCCTCACCACCTAGAAGATTAGACAGAGGGGAACAATGAGACATCACTGGGACCCATGGAGGGGTGATATGCTTCGACTTCATCTGTCTCTGTCACTCTCCCTGTCCTCCTTTTTCCCAACCCCCATTTCTCTTTTCTTGTCTTTTCTTTTTCCTTTCTTTCTCTTTTCCCCTATTACTATTAAATAAAATACATAATTTCTTTGGTATCAACATCTAACCACTTTTGGGTTTAATCACATTTTGGGGATTATTTCAAACCTTCCGGTTTGGTCTATTTTATTCACAGAGAGTTAGTTCTCTTTGCTCCTCTGTGATAAGAGCAGATTGCAACAAAGGAGAACATGTAACTGCTTGCAGGAAGCTTGACCTGTCAACACCTCCCGCCTTTTTGGTTTTAGCATTAAAAGTGAAGGGGGAAGACTACAGTAGTGGAGTACCAGTGCAGTAGCTGGGGGGAAAGGGCTTTCCCAGGACTTGTTTTACTGCCCTTGGCTGCAGCAGCTGAAGAGGCAGCTGCTCCCAGTTGCTCACCATTGTCCACAGCCACACTTGCTGCCCTCGTAGATACCCTGGCTCTCGGGTTTTTTCTCACCCGAGATTCAGGTGGTTGCGAGTCTTTTGCCCTCTGATAGCCTGAGCCAGACGTAAGAACGAAACAGAGTCTTCAAGGTCGTGTTTTTCAAGATTTCTGGTGTTGTTCATTATTTTATATCTCACAATGTTCTCTGCGCCCAGCCAAGGTCCGTTCAGCAGCTGGGACATGAGACGACTCCCCCCGTGGTGGGATGTCGTAGCCTTCTTATACAGATAATTACATATTTCTTATTTACAATTATGTGCCAATATCTATCACCTCTACTAAAGGGGTCATCTCTACTCTGACCCAATCTCCTTGAACTACTTTGTGCCACCATCACAGCAGGAGATGGAGGCCAAGGGAGAAGAACACAGGGCACTGCCCTAAATCCTTCATCTTGTCCCCATTTACCTCCATTCTAAGAAT
The DNA here is from genome assembly GCA_013397395.1 of Sinosuthora webbiana. Taxonomy (NCBI): domain Eukaryota; kingdom Metazoa; phylum Chordata; class Aves; order Passeriformes; family Sylviidae; genus Sinosuthora; species Sinosuthora webbiana. The sequence continues at coordinate 286,846 of VXBN01009784.1, read as the reverse complement.
CCCAAAACTACAAAATTGTCCACCTGGTGATAAACTACACTACTCTCTGTCACACCTTTGTGACTTGTAATTCCTCTCTCAATGTTGGAAGTTTTTCCCATGGACTAAAGTCAAAGACTGTGTCTTCCTGGGCTCAGTGCCAGGGTCTACTACAACCCCCCTGTACAGATTCCAGACCCCCCTGTACAGATCTTAAACCCTCTTGTTCGGGTCCCAGACTTCTCTGCCGAGGTCTGTGGCCTTCCAGGGCACCCAACAGAATGCCCTGGACTCCAACACCTGGCAAAAGCACTGCATGAAAATTCCTCCAACGCAAACGCCTGAAGAACTGCACAACTTGGCTGCTACAGCTGGCAAATCCACTGAAGATATAAATATTAGAACATACCCACACATATAAATCAGTGAAGAATCTGCTTGTCTTTTGCTGAGGGATGTCCCACCTCCCAAAACTCTTAGACGTCACTGGAAGAGTTAGGAATCACATGGGAAACGGTGATTCTGCTTGGAGTGAATCTGGATTTCCAAAAAGCTTTTGAGAAGGTCCTTGATCAAAGCTCTAGCAGAAGCTAAGATGCCAAGGATTAGAAGGGAATGTCCTACGTGACTTTTCATAACTGACTAAGAGAAAGGGAATGAAGTGTAAATACACATGTGTTTTTCACAATGGAGGAACATTACCAGTGGGCCCCGTAAGGATCTGTGCTGTGCTGTGTGCTAAGTGATCTGGAAAAGAGAGCGAATAGTGACATGACCAAGTTTACTGACAAAAAACAAAAAAAAAAAAGGAAGAAAGAGGATAGTCAAAGTAAAACTGCAAACTGCAAAGAACTGCAGAAGGATCTTACAAATTCGAAGAGCACAATAAAAGGGAAATGATATTCAGTGTTGATATAATGCAAAGTGATGCTTGTGGGGATACACAGTCCTAACTATACATATAGTTATAAAGACTCTAATTTAGCTCTGTTCCACCCAGGACAGAGACCTTGCAGTCACAGTGGGTAACTCTACATGCACTTGGCTCAGTAGCAGTCAAAAAGGCAAAGACAAAGGTAGGAGTAATTATGAGAAAATAGAAAGCATTACACACTGTATAAATGATGCATCCTCATTTTAAATCTGGCTATAGGTTCTGGTCACCTCACCTCACACAAAGGCAGAAGAACTAAAAAAGATATAATGCAGGGAGAAACAGATGATCACAAGTATGGAATGGTTTCTGTACAAAGGACTAAAATTGTGAGTCTTCAGACTGGAAGAGGCAAAGGAGGTGAAACACAACAGAGTGCGTGACTGTGAATGACAAGGGGAAAGTCTACAGGAAATGGTCATTCATTATTTCTCCTAAGAAATATAGGCTAATAAAACATGGCTATGATACAGCAGATTGAAAAGGAACACAAGAAAGTGTGTGTACGTATATATGCAATTCAATACAACGCAAAATTGGACTGTGGAACTCATTGGCACAAATCACAAGGATGTTCAAATTACAAATGAACATATGCAAAGAAGAAAGGTTCCTTCAGGGTCACTAAACACAATGGTGAAAATACAGGTTTCAGTCTTGGAACCGATCAAATGCTAGCTGCCAAATGCTCAATGGATATGCGAGGGTATAAGGCAGAGGTGACATTTGTACTTATGCTGTTTGTACCACTGCCAGAGGTAGGAAAATGGACATGAGAACTTCTGTTCTTGGGTTCTGACCACTTTTATTGAAAGCAAAGCTGCAACAGCTGAATTTGTGGGTCTTTGTCAGCTTCTGTTCAACAGTCAAATGCCACAGGCAGGAGTTACAGCAGCATTTCAGGGGCAGAACAGGTCAAGTCAACAGGCACCAGAGGGTGATAAGTTCACCAGTAGTCTCAGCTGCTGGGAAATCCAGGCTCCAGATTCCCTAGAGCAACATTAATTTTGTTCCCTCCCCACCTCCCATTCCAATCAAACAGTAGCATGGGAGCCATGCTTTCAGCATGTAGCAGGTTAAACCACGGGTTTTTGCCTTGAGATCAGGCAGAAATTTTTTGGTTTGTGCCAAGTGACCAAGGCCCCACAAAAATGCCATGGAATTTCAACCCAAGGAAGGATTTGATACTAGGAAGTTCATGATGTTAATACTTACTGAAACTTCTTTTTGGCAACTTGCATCAGAAAAAGGTCAGAAACAGAGAAACCTTTCTTTCTAGCTCTTGCACTAACAAACACGATAGCAACTTTTTCCTTCCTTCTAGCTCCCTTACAAGTGATGAAAAAGACTTCAGCTAGGGTAAACTGCTGGTCATCTGCAAATAACTAATTATATAGTAAGGAGAAGTATGACATTGCACTGGTGTGAGCTCAATATTTTCTGAGCTTGAGAAGAGCTAGCTCTTCTCAAAGGAAACTTTTCAACAGTTTTCTTTTTCCCAAAACAACCTTGTGTAAACAATATTCCTTTCCCATAACAACAGGTGTTGTTTGCTATTTCTGTTCCTTAGCCAATGGGAGAAGTATCAGTCCTATGGACCAATAACGTGCCTTTTAGTGCAGCATGTTAGAAAAGGGCTGAATGAATTGTAAATAAAGCCTTCTAACTTCTACTGCCTTCTGACTGGAGTCAAGCATCTTTATTTTGTGTCCCATTACGACACATTGGAATCAATCAAATACCTTGTATGAGATAAAAATATAAATGGGGTTACATGCGCCTTTTCACAATGCTATAGAATTGAGACTTTTTGTTGAAGAGATTCCTGGTGACCACACATTTAGACTTGCATGCTAAAATCAAAGATATACTTTTCAAGGTAGTAACTGAAGAAGGAAAAACTTCACGGTCTTTCTAAAACTTTGATCAGAGCTGAGATGCAAACAGTCAAGGGATTCTTAATGCCTCTTTACTCTTGGACTAAAGAGAAGCACACAAAGAACAGTTCTCTCTCTGACACGAACTTTAATCCTGGCCTGGGAAAAAATGATGTTTTTTCACTACCAATTCTAAAATACACAACCCAAACGCCAATATACAAGATGAAAAGTGAGAGCAACAGCCTCATTGCAAATTCACAAATACTGATAATTGGTACCAGTTTTCTTGTGAATTACATACCATCTTTAGGGAGCTGCATTCCTAATTACTTCAATTTAAAAATGCTTCAATTCAGCTGGCAAATACATTAACTTAGAGCTCCTTAGAAAAACTGACAAAACTATTTTGTTATTAAAACCATGGGCTTAAAAGCTTCTAGTGAAATTCAACAAAATGAGGTAACTATGATGGACTTTTTATTGATATTACTTTTAATTAGCAGTATTAACTGCTTTGATATATACATGTGTACACATACATGTGTGCACTTATTTTCCCTTGCCCAAAAGGGAAAAAAAATCATATGGAGTGAAAACTACTCATATGAAATAAAAACCATGTAGCTGCATTGGGAAACACTTTATATTAACATTGATGAGCTTCTGTGTTTGTGTAAATATATATTTATGCTTTCAGAAGACTAAAAAAAAGAGGTTACAGTGAATCCCACCAAGGATATAATTAGGTGCACATTATCTACCATACTGCTTGCAATTACTTTATTTACTGGTTACATAAACAGCTAGAAAGATTCTGTGATATTGTTTTGCACAGATCTAAGACAGTGTTAGCTGTGCCTGAGGTTATATCTAGAGTTAAAAATTAAATCTCCAAGTGAAGCACCGTTGAAACAACTAGGCCTGGGTGGTCTCTACACAGAGAAAACTGAAATAGCAGTTTGGGTGACTGCAGTACTGACTGCATTCAGCTCCATGTCTGTGTGCTTAAGCCATGGCAAGAACAAGAAAAGAGGAAAAGGGTTTTTGAATCATGAGTGGCAAACAGCTTTATTTGGGTTAAGCTTCATCGAAGATAAAAAGGGTGGAAGGGAAGGAATGTAGCCTTTGAACAACCTCCCAGGGGAGAGAGCTGCCTGTTCTAACTAGAAGTTCAACTATTACTTCCATATGACTCTGTGATTTTCTGCAGGTCATTTAATTTTGAAATGAAAGAAGAATGAATATTGTAAACTCATAAAGATGAAAATGAAGACCATATACTGTTGCATACAGGTAAAGATAAAAGATAAAGGCCTTATAAAATTGTGGTTTAAGGCCTGCTACTTTGGCTAAGTGCAGTTAGCTTGTTAATTCCCATGAAAAAGAATCAGAGGAATGAGAATCAGTTTGTGTAACAACCTATTCTTGTAGAGAAAAATAAGTTGCACCTGTAATAACAGAAGATTTGTCCCACAAGAATCCACAAAGGAAAATGTAAACACCTGTGGAAAGAGAGTCTCAGCATGTACAGACACAGGCACCTTCTAACCAATGGAGTGAGTGGCAAAAAAGTTACTAGCCAGAGTCAAACACCAGGTCTTTGAAAACTGTAAAAATATGAGCTTTTTGAATAAAGAATTGGTTTTCCTGCAAAAAGAAGGTTGAGTCACGTCTGCTTGTTACTGCAATATGCTCTTTTTTGTAAAGATAAATATCTTTGAGGGATGTGCACTTTTAAGACTGCATGGAACTAAAACTTTCTGGTCTCTCCTAAGATGTCAGAGAACTGCTGGTTCACTTTTACTTCATGGATGACTATGGGGCTCTCAAATTGAAGCAAGCAGAAAATAAGTGCAATAAAGGGTTATCTTTTTTACAAAATAATCTCATTGGAACAGAGTATAAAATAATCATTTCTCAGAATACATGTGTGTAGAAATGAATAATCAAAACAAGTAAAATCTGGTTTGATAATCTGGCATGTCAATCTAGATGCTGTGCATATACACCAATAACTGCATTCACAGTTAGCAACGATCTCATTTATAAAATAAACCAAGACAATCTAATGGGAAAAAAAAATAATGATTTTTATATGGTAGCTGCAGACTGTTTAAAGCAACTGTATTGAACTAACATCACAAACACAGGAAAAAAAATGCTGGCAGTTACTGGCAAGAAAATCATAAATAATTAACTAAGCTAAGCTGCTGTATGCCCACAGCTCATAGAGACTGCAGCATATGGGCTAATGATTCCACAGAACAGCCATTAGGCTTACAGAGCCTCTGCATGAGGAAAAAAACCCCTCAGTATTATGTAATGTAATGTAATAAAGATAGACATGTCATGATTTATTAGCAGAAGGACCAAAGACACAGAAGCAGCTTTACGTGCAATGCTTCCTCAAAATGGTTAAATGTTTGCAAAAATGATCAACTGATAAAGAACTGGAATAATGCAGAAAAACACCATCAAGTCCAAACTATACTACATGGAAGAAAGTAACATACTTAATAGCATAAAATCCTTGTATTGTGAATTACGGGCATCCTGTAAGTGATGTATTTACAGCTGTGAGTACATACTTACAACTGCAACTCTGCAACAGACGAAAACATGATCTGCCCTGAACAGAGCATTCGTTGTTTATCACCTTGAAGTACAGAAAATATGCTAATACTAAGCAAAGTCCCTTCTGATGGCACATTTTCTAATCTTCACTCAATTTCCACAGATCAGACCTGCTGAATTAAGATAAGTAAAATGAGCTTGCTCATGAGCATCAAGAGATGTTTTTATATGCATTTTTATGTGTATATGTCTCTATATGTACATGCACACACAAAGAAAAAGTTACTAATAAACAGATACCCAAAATTCAGTTGCAAGAAATTAAGTGTTCATCATGACAAAGTGACTGCTGGAAAACAGGAGAGAAGGAAACACTCCTGTATAAGTTGTTACAGTGAGGTTACCAAGGAAAGAGGTACTCATTCTATCTGAAGTTCTTCCTATGGAAGTTCTCAGGCTGGACTGGAGCCTTCTAACATCTAACATCTCCCTGTAATAGGGCAATTTATAAATAGCAAGAAACATGCCATAAATCTATTATAATTTTGTGCTGTATTAAAAAAATAGCTCATTGATGACTACCTAGTACTTCTAGATATTTTTCTTCCCTTTGACCTTTTACCATCCCATTTACTTCCTTTTTAGGAAGATGATAAGAAACAGTTTTAGATGTAATTTTTATTTTTGTTTGCCCATTTGTGAAATAGGCAGGGGAAGAACAGTAAGTTAAGGCACTAGAGTCCTTTCCTAATGCCCATGTGAATTACATAGTTGTTTTATCCATACTAGAAAATGGGGTTCATCCAGACAATATTCTTTCCCTGATGTAGATCAGATTCCAATCCAAGCTTTAACTGCAGACAGCCAAGGTGGAGCACAACAGAGGTGGAGGGTTAGACAACTGGCATGAATTTCAGCAAATGCTTTAAACTTGGTCTTTACTAATAAACTTTTCTACTCTACAGACTGGACAACTCCTTACTTTTTCTGACTTGACTCACAGACTTCATTTTTTGAAAGAGAATAATGTGGTGAAGGAAAAAGATCCTAGGTATCACAAATACTACTAGTACCTAAATACTTGTTGGACCAGATGATTGTTGAGGCCCCCTTTCAACCCAGTATTCTATGAGTCTGTGACTCTGTGTTGTGACCAAAGATGACCTGCATGATTTTAAACTGCCTGTAAGAAAAACATACTGATCACTATAAGAATGTTGTGTGAGCAAGAAGTGAATAAAATGGAAAAGAGAAAAAATGACACACGTTTGCATCTTTGTCTTAGTCCTTTCAGAGCTCATTTTCTTCAAGAAATTCAAACAGCGACAAAACATTCATTTGTTCTTCTTCAGGCTTAGAGTGTTGCAGGCTGACATGACACCAATATTTTCATCCTGAAGAAGCAGGTCACTTGAGCCAAGAAAGTAAGACTGGAAAGTCAGGCCCACAGAAAGCACAAACCTTTCAGGAAACCAACAAGAAGCTGGGCAATTAAAAAGTCACAAGCAGCTGGATGCATTAATCTGCAGGTCTTTCATTAATACTTTTTCACTCTAGAATAATCTACTATTTTTTTAGATTTTTTCTTCGATAATAGCCCCAAACTGTAAAAAAAGACTATCCCAAAAGGACAGTTACTGCACAAAAAGTATTTATTTTCCTTTTTGAACCTCTAATATAGGAATTTCATTTTCAATGAGCAAGTAAAGTAAAACAGTTTTAAAGCACACACTTTTAAACCATCAGAATCCCTTCTGTACTTCACAGTTTAAATAAGCATCAATTTGCTTTCCTCTATTTGTAGTTCATGAAGATATTCAGATTGGAATAATTTCTCTGTTAAAATGAAATTTTTTTACACATAAATTGCTTTTGAAGGATGATGAAAAACCACATGGACATTTATAGACAGAATCTGTATCAGTAAGAAAATTTGAAAAGACATGCCAGATTTTTTCTTAATCTGTAAATGGTGATTAAAGACATAGGGAAGTTAACTACTACTTTTGGACTTTAGCAGAACACTGAGGAAATATCCTATGTGATTTTCACAATGGAAGTTACAGCATCTGCCATCTGCTAAATCCATCATGGTCTGATGCTGAAATATTTTTTACCTGTCCTTAGTAGTCTATCGTACACATTCACCAAGATGACTCATTACTTATTGTCATTAGGCCTATAGACTTTAGTACTACTTGTATCACCACAACCAACAAAGTGCTCTAATGCAGTCGACTAAAACAGTTTCACTCTGAAACCAGAGTGGCAGTGAGAGAAAATCCTTTCTCTAGAAAAGGGACACTAAGGTTTTCTGAGACATGTGTCTATGTGTGAGGGAACAAACCAAGGAAGGAATAACCTGCAGTAATAAATATGGGCCTCATGACAGGAAATATTTCAAGAGGACTGAAATTAAAATTGTAAATAATAATAGATTTTAATACTATAAGAAAATTGTTGGATTGAATTATTATTACAAAATTTGGATTAAACCATATGCATGTTTCTTCTGTGATATTTCTACTGCTCCTGGGGAAGAGGGTAGATAATGCAGTACTGGAGGGATTTTTCCCTGACTCCAAGATTTTTGGCATAATAGCTCTGTACCAGTTTCCAGGCTCTCTTCATGGACTGAATTTAGACTCGAAGCACAAGTTAAGATGTCAGACTCCTAAAACAGCACTAGGAGCACACTACCTGGCCAGTTCTGACACATATCCCAATTGTTGCAACATATAAGTTTATTTTACCTCCCACTGTAGCAATTTCTGTAGTTGCTAAACATGGGTAAGTAAAGATTTACAAACACTAGGAAGGTGCTGTCCATGATGCTATCTAATGGATGTTTGGAAGACAAGACAAAGTGAAAAAGGATACAGATTGACCAGTTTAATCTGATCTGAAGGAAGAAAACACAATAATGATGTGTGTCCTGGTTTGACGGTGCCTCCTATCCCAAATCGTGACTACATTGCTATGTCTATCAGCGGCCCCCCTTGGGCGGGCTGTTTTGCGGGGGTGGGGCTGCTGGGGCTTTTAGCTGCTTTAGCTGCTTTTTGCCGCGGCCTTGGCTGGTTTTTCTTTTGCTTTTGCTGCTGCTTTGGCGCTGCTTGGCTGCCTTTTCTGCTGCTGG
>VXBN01009784.1:179733-278271 GCA_013397395.1 Sinosuthora webbiana | reverse complement strand
GTTTCCTTTTCCCTTGTGTTGGGGAGTGTTTCTTTTCATTTGTCAATAAACAGTTTTTTTCCACTATTCCTCTGAGGAATTCCTTCCCAAACCCAGGGCTGAGGGGAGGGGTGGTGGAGGTTTGTTTTTTTAGGGACTCCTTTTGGAGGTTCTCCCCTAATTTATCCTAAACCAAGACAATGTGACACTGAAATAATCCTGACCCCAAAATATATTCTCACTACATTCAACAGTCAGACAGTGGCCTCTTCTGAAATAAAAAGCTGTTTCTTCTCAATGGCTTTAGCATTTTCAGATTCTGAACAAAAAAACAGAGGAAAAACAACCCCAAACACACAAAAAAAAAAAGTTAGTATGAAAAGCTAAAATCATTTTTCCTTTTGGAAACTGGAATTGTCCCATTTTAACTTTTCCAAACATTTGCAGCCTGACTCAACCTAGTGATCTGCTGTTGTTCTGAAATCAATACAAAGACAGAGGTACTGACAGAGGAGAAACCAATCACCCTGCTCTGTCCTAGAATGGAATAAATAGCTGTGTCCTCAGGGAAACCAGAGAGACAATACTGATTTTTAGGTATTTGAAGGTAAGTAAGATAAGCACCACAGCAAAAAGTATCAAGGCCCCCTGCAGTTCTGAAGCAGTATGCATTAATTCTTTATTAGCCCTGCTCACTCTACATAAAGGATTTGACATTTCTATTATACATTCCCAAATTAGAAGTAGCGTCTGTACAAAGGGGTACCAAGTTTACCATCTCCTGCACTTGCCAAAGTGCTATTTCTGGAAGGGATGAGACCTTTGATACAAACCAGTTCTGGGTCTGGGATCCACTCGCGCTGCAAGCATACATTCCAAACTCCCTCAACATGGACAGCACTCACACAGGGAATATTTGTGAGGGAATGATGCTTCCATCATTCATGGAATAGCATTAAATTTTGTGAGAGGGGTACACCAAAGCAAAGGTAAATGAATTCAGTTCCAGCAGACCACATGCACGCCATAACAATACAGGTTAGGTAAAAGCCATGCAAGTCATATACCTGGTCGTGTGGTGAGTCCTCTGTCTGCAGCTGGGCGGGCATCAACAGGCTCAACTAGGCATGTGCAGAAAAGAAACAAAAGAGCAAACAAAAATAAACAAAATCCCCCAGAATTACAAAGCCAAGGGCTCTTCTGTTGGGACACTGCAGTAGAGACATACTGCATCAACAGTTACCTAAGCATCAACTAGAAAATATCTGCCCTCAGTTAATCCTGAAAGTAGATGGAAGGGATGGGTAAGACTTCACAACGAAAGCTTCAGAGCTGAGGCGTCATTTTTGCATCATATTCTGGTTACTTCTTCAGGTCAGAAACCATTAAGACTAAAGAATTTCTATCAATAGAACAAAACCATATTCATTACATGCAAACTTTTCCTGATTGTCTGATCAGAACTGGCAGCCAGAATGGACATGAGCTCTTGCAGCTGCTCAATATTGACTTCAGTGCTTCCTGAATCCCTCATTTTTCCTTTCAACAGGGATTCTTTACAGCACCAGCTATAACATTTAAAAAAGTAAAGTGCATTTTGAAAATATAATCAATATTCCTATATGTTCTGATTTGTGAACAGCATATTCCAGTTTTTGGAAGGGAAACAAAGAAGAAACACAAATTTCTACTCAAATGTGTGTCATATACACTTTTACTAGACTCTTTTATTACCCTACTAAGGCTTTATCAGCTGAAACCTAAATTGGTGGAGCCCACTGGCACTAATAGAAAAACAGGATTTGCAAAACACAGAGCTATTTGAGTCACTGCCAGCAGCCTCAGTAAGTTCAAACATACTGTTTACATAATGTTTATTAAAAGATTCAGATTTTTACCCTTCTTTTTTGGTTTTTTCTCTCTTTTGATCCAATTGCGTTCCCTTCCTTATCTACCCAAACTTAAATTCAGAAATGAAGTGTTACATTGTTCCTTAGAATTCAGAGGTTTTAATATGTATTATTATTCATTTGAATTTCTGGATTTGGGTATGATCCTTATCAGTTGCAAGTGATGTGCAGTAACACAGGAAATCTGACAGACCCACTGTTTTCAATCAAGAGTAGCTCATCAGAAAGTCACACAAACCTGATGATACTGTTGATTTGAGCAATGGAACTGCCCATCTTCCCAGGAAGTCTGTGTCACTGGCTTAGTGTTCCTGTGGGTTTGACAACCTGCCATGCTTGTGAGAGCCTAAGTGGCTCCCATGTCCTCTGCACACAGGAGATGACTGTATGAGCTTTTGCCTCTGAATAAAACCCAGTAACTCAGCTTTAGAGTAGCTGCAGATTAAAAGCATATCAGCACATCTGACTCATGTCTCCAGAAAGGCAGACTTTCACAGAGCTTGCTGGTCTGGTGCTGCAGAGGCATTTTCCTTCACAGCAGTTCAGAGTGACACTAGCATACCATGTAATTGTTTTCCTTACATAGCTCTACACAAAAAGTAATTTCCAGCCTTAACTAAAAACCACAGTTTTGAGTATTTTCCTATTTATGTCTTCTGCTAGGTTTTTCAATATGGTCAGCACCAACTTTCAGGTGGGTCAGCAGTAATTTTCACTGGCAAGGACCCAAGTGAAAAAAGAACCATGACCAAAACATTACCCAAACTGCTCTTACAGACTCCTCCTCTGTTACCCTGGCCCTTGCATCCTCCCTAGAAGGCTTTTTTTCCCCCTCCTCTCTGTAATCCTACACAGCAATCACCTATGGAGAACTGAGAAGCCTGTGCATAGCAACAGAAATGTGAGCAGGTGAAGGGGAAAAGGGTGAAAGAACTTTCTCCTGTACAGTAGCATGGACCTGACCGCAGAATAATGCAGTATTTGTGACTGGGTGAAAGTATTAGTAATGAATAATTCTTGTCATCTATAATTTTGGAAGCCCTTTACAGTGGGGAAAGGCTGGGCCACTGGCACATTCCGTAACTGATACAGACGTGAAAAGACCTGGTCAAGGTCACAAACCAGCTTCAGGGCAAAAACTGGATGCAAATGATAAGAGCCAAGAGTCTTCCAAAGCAGATTGTGATGCCAGGCAACATGATACAAAGAAATGCTGGTTTCTGGAGAGCCCTGAGCTACCACCTTTTGAATTTCAGTTGGATTTTAAAACCTTCTTGCTCTGCCCCAGTACTGATATATGCACAAAAGCAGTTAATTCTGAAAATATTGTCTGTGGGTTTTCTCAGTCCTTGCCGTTATAACCTGGTTTTGCATTAAATTGATTTTAGTGAGGAGGAAAAACATCAGCACTGTTAACAGCTTCCTCTGTGCCTGGCAAAATTAATAGCTGGCTGGCTCTGAGGATTGACACAGTACTAAGCCAATTAGAGAAGCTGGGAACACCTCTATGATAACAAATTTAAGAATAAAAAACTGCAGGAAGTTCTCTTTCTTTTTCCTGCTTTTGAAGAGGTGGCCGCCTTGGCATGGCTGCCAAGATTCCATCGGGCCCCAGCACGGTCCAGTCGCCAAGATCCCACTGGAGGGGACCATCCCGGCACCACTAAGCCAGACGGCTGCTGCCATCTTGGCCTGGCCAGCGATAGACTTTGTGTGCCAGTCTGCTTCTAACCTGCCACACTGCAAACAAAGGGACCAAAATGACAGAAGCTTTTCTTTTTTCGCTGTCCTGCATGAAGAAAGTTGCGGAGTCTGGCGTGGCTTATGCATTGCTGGGGAGATCACCTGACCAACAGAGAGAAAAGCACAATGAGCATTTCCCCCGATTTGTGGAGCCTGGATAAGATCAACTTTTCAGCGCTGCAGAACTCCACTTGAGAACAGATGAACCTACAGACACCAATCTTCTCCTGAGTCAGAGAAAAGGGAAAGAGGGGACGCGTGAGGAGAACAACATGGCGATACCAGGTTGGTTCAGAAGGAGGAAGGGGAGGAGGTGATGGTCTGAGCATCGGAGCTGAAAATCTTCTGCAAGCCATGAGGACTGTAATACAACAGTTTCCCTGTAATACATAGCGTTCACCCACAGCCCATGAGAACTGGAGAATGTAGAGATTGAAAAGCTGTGATCTGACTTAAACAGAGAGAACTTTTGCTTTCAGAGACAGAAGAAGAGGACACTTTGCTCTTATACTAGAACAGCTCATCCTTAAAAACTGTACCCTATAAGCTGAAATGGCCCACAAAAGCCGTTGTGGGAAGACTGCAAAACTCGGGAGGGATTTCATGACGCAAACAGCGTTTTTCCAGGCAGACTGTTAGCTGTGAAAATTGGAACCATGCTGGAAGAGTTCACAGGGAGCTGCTTCCCATGGGAAAGATGCCATGGCATAGCAGGGGAGACTCATCTCCCTGAGTGAACTGAAAAAAGATTCCCTTTAAAAGTAATAAACTGACTGAGAATCCCAGGTTTTGTCTCTTTGTGTTATTGGGAAGGAAAGGGGCTGGGTGGAGGAAGGTGTTCTAAAGGTTTATTTTAGTTCTTATCATTCTTCTTTTACTTCTTTTAATAAAGTTTTCTTAGACCTTTTAAAATCTTGAGCCTGTCTTGCCTAAACTATTTTCTCCTAATCCTTATCTCAACCCCATGAGCTTTATTTTAACTGATTTTTTTCCTCCTCCTCTGCTCAATTATAGCAGAGGAAGTTGAGTAGTTGATTTTTGTGAGCGCACTGGTGTTTGGCCAGTGGTCAACCCGCTACACCTCATCACAAAAACTAATGAAGGAGGGAGAAATTGAAACCTACTGCAGCATTTATCAATAATCAAAACTCAAATATGTACTATGTGTTATTATAAAAAGTGCATTCATTTTGATGCTCCAGAATTATATTTCTCTTTAATATACTTCCATGTGCACAGAAATAAGACTGAAAATGCATTGTCCGAATAGACTCATCAAACTAAACTGGTACATTTTTATTTACACTGACTACTCAGGCTTCATAGAGGCTACACATTCCCACCTTTACCTAATACTAATACATCTCAGAAGAGCAAAAGAGAATGTATTAACTTCTCTTCACAAAAGTAAAAGAAAAGTACATAAAAAACTGGTACAAACTATCAGGTGAGGAGTGCTATGTCATGCTCACCTATCAAGAACATGGTTGAAGCGAGGACCTGAACAAATCATAAGGATAACACAGTGCATTTACAGGAATCTCACTTTAGATAAATACTAGATATGGCGGTGTCTGGAATCACCGGTCCAAATAGAAAGTTTGTATCCTTAGGTTTGGTGGGTCTGAACCTCAGGCTGAAGCATAGATTGGCGTGGAAGAAGAAAGAGTAACTCTCACGTGGGTTGAAGATAGATGTTTATTGCTCCAGAGAGAGAGCCGGAGAGTTCCTCTGGGGTTCAGGTCTCAGCTTTTGTATCAGGAGCATGGGGAGGGGCAAGGGTAAGCCATAACCAATACCAGGTAAGGAGGGAGTGACCAAGACAGAAGGACAATACACAGGAAATCTGATACATGATACAGGGTTGAGATACTACAGGCTTTGCCATTCATGTTAGCCCTTCCCACCCAGAATGTTTCAGGTTTCTGGACAGGGACACAGAATGGTTGGCACACCCACCACCAGGGAGAAACCAAAAGGGTTAGTAGGGCAGGGAGTAATTTAGACTGCACTATTATTAATTAAATGCACCGCAACAACTAGATATAGACATTTAGGCTCCCTGTAGCCTGCAAGCTAAAACACAAAGGGTTAAACCACCAAACCCAGTTAGTCATTGGCAAAATGCCCGGAGGGCTTGGCAGTGTTATAGCTTCACAGCTGTTGGGGGTTTGTTGGGGGTCACCTCTGAAGGTGCATTTTGCATTGCTAAAATACAGTTTCCTGACATGTTTCATGGTGCCTCTCTAAGGTTCTCAGAAAGTGCTTTCTTTGTTAACCTAATTTGTGTCACAGCATGCTGGACATCCATACAGTATATTACCTGCTGTTTTGGATTAACTTCTGTTTACGTTTCCAGGGAAACTACCGAGGGGAAAACAAGTGAGAATACACTTGCAGAAAGTACTGAGTTATGCTAGATTTTCAAAGTCCATTTATTTTTAGACTGTTTTCCACTTACTTGTTAGTAAAAGTAATTCTAGGAAAATAAACGATTTGCATAAAACCTGTTCTTTAAAACATGCAGTTTACATTGGGAAAATTTCAAATGGAGTTATGAAACCTTAAGATTGCATGGCAACATACCAATTCAATACATTATTAATATCTCTGGGTGAAACCTGGAATTAGATCGTGGCCATGGAAGGAAACAGGCATGGGAACTAAGAACAACAAATTTTAGGGGGGAGGATTATGGTATTTTAACTATCAGTTCATCAGAGGGGAGAAAAAGAGGAGGTGAAAATTAGATCAATTGTTAACAATTTCTTGCTACTTCCAAACCATATTATAAGAAGACAGAAACATATTTTTGGAAGCAAGGTAGACAAAGCCTGAAGTAAGATCACTATCAAAGAAGAAAACAGGCATGGGAAGTGAAGTCAAAAGGCACGATCAGTCCTGGGATTCTGGCACAACAAGGTGGGAGACAAACACAAAGGAAAAAATAAAGCCGTGAACTTCCCCTTTGATGCTCTGGGCAAAGGTATAGAAACGGCCTCTAAAGAAAGAAGGTACTCTTGGCATGATCACATTAAGAACATTGTGGTTTGGGTAGAGGACAGAGAAGTAAGTATAAGGGGAAACAAGGAGAGATTGAAGAGGGTAAAGTCACCAAATGATTTCCACTTCTAACTGCATACTTGAACAATGATAATGGTTGGCCTAACTGAACTGACTGCTACAGTAAGTTCATGACAAATACAATACCACCCTGGTATAAAAAACCAAAACTAAACCCCAACAACTTGAAGGCATGAAAGAATAAGTGTTGCAGCAAATCACATACTGCATTAAAACACAGAAGTCTAATAATTAAGTGCAATATTCCAGTCAGAAGAGTTTTTGTTTCTTATGTGCTGCCATACATTTGAAAAGGAGAACCATGATCAGTATAGTTGCCTGTGGGAATTCAGTGTCACTTTGAAATACCTTTCATTATTAGATTCTGAGCTTAGACAGGTTTCTGAAGGAAAAACATCCTTGTGTGATTAAACTACGGGTATGTCTGGGAGCACCTGTCTACCTAATAATTTCTAAACCTGGTGACTGAAATCAATATATTTTGAAAGCTAAGAGGACAGACATCAAAAATAATTAATCTCCACTATGTTTTATGAAAGCGGGCAACAGGTATAGAAACTGATGTCCTGGATGCCTCAGCTACGGAAAAAACTGGAGCAAGAGCTGCAGTTGAAAATTCCTGCAGGACAGACATGAGCTAGACTGTGACCTGCTACTGGCAGACAGCCTTGATACGTGTGCTAGGGTTAGAGCAACCTGCAGCTCCTTCCCCAGGAAAATGAGGTTCAGCCTGTCAGCAATCTGTACCCCTTGCCAGTGCCTGATGTGCTCCAGCCAGCTGCTCTCACTGCCTGACATGCCACTTGGCTGCAAGTGCCCTTCAGAACAGCTGGAGTCCTTGTCACCATCTCCCGCTTTCTGGTTCTTCCTGCTGGCTGGTCTGTTGAGTTTGCTATGGCTCTGCTCTTTTACTTGGTCCTTAACTTGCAGTGCTGACTCCCTGGTCCTCTTGATTTTAGCCCTAATCCTGACCAGCCTCTTCTCTTCCCCTCAGATCTACTAAGTATCTGCCTCACTGATCTTTGTGCAGGTCTTTTCCTTTGCCTGAATCCTAGGCTTCTCTGACTCCTTGGGTCAAACTTTAATTGCAAATCTATTTCTGATTCCACTGATTTCACCTGGCAACACCACCAGACCTGGCAAATCCATGTCCATGTCCCACACACCCAGTTGCTCATAGTCACCCATGTACCATACTGAAATGAGACTAACTGTGTAAGGATGATCTCAGAACTCGTTCTAAGAGCAGGTACAGCCTAAGCCAGTGGTTTCAAAAGACTTGAGGAGGATGTTAATGTCTGTGCAGTTCAGCTACAAATCACAGATTTGCCTGAGAAGACTTCTGCAGTTCCAGGCTCTGTGTGTACTGTGGCTTTGCAGTACCAAACTTTCACTGGTATGATTAACTTAGCACTAGTAATAGTGCAGTTGAACAATGGAAAACAAAGGCAAGAGGAGAAACTTGAATGACATGACTGAAGTCCCTCAGGTTTCTGATTTATTGGCTCCAGCACCTAAGTGAACTACTAATTCCAGATTCTACATGGATTATTCAAGTAGCATGCACTACTTCAATGAAGTAGTCCATGAACAACATATAATACTCCTCAGGAAAAACTTTTTCACTAGCCAAGTTGTATTGGTGTGCCTGTAGGAACATTTCTGCAGTACATTCCAGATAACCAGTGTATGGAATGTAATTAATATTATCTGTCTGCTGGGATTATGCTGGAACTGTAATCATTTTCATGCCAGCATATAAAAAGCTCTACCTTAAATAAAACACTCATTTCATCATGGCACAAATTTAACAACTTATCTCCCTTCAGTCATTGTCATGTATCTTATAAAACTGTTATTCATAATCTCCTAAAATTTATTATTGCTTGTTTCTGAAGGCAAGTAAGCTCTGAAATTTATTGTGTGTCTAAATTACAGATTTTAGTCAGGACTTTCTATTCCATCAGAGAGACAACTGACACAGCATACCAATTCCAAAAGTACGTTTCAGAACCTCTATCCCACTTACTTATAAGAAAAATATTAATTTTCAGCGAACAATGTGAAGAGAAACCACAAAGCTCAGCTCAGAACGTTCTGTGGTTTCTTCCCCTATTGTACTTACCTTCATTTTCAGTATTGGCTGGAACAGAATCAAAGGGATGCCATGGCTGAAGGTCATCTAGGCTGAAGTCTCCATCCACTGGAAGAAGTTCAACTGTAGTCTTTGTTTCCGTCAATGAAGGCATAAGAGCATCATTTCCATAGCTGATTCTGGGTTCGCTGATCATATTGGCCAAAACATCATCAGAGTAGTTTTGTTCTTTCTGAAGTAATTCATCTGCAAGGAAATTTCAATGCAGAAATTATCTGAAAGAGCCAGCATATCTGAGGTCCTATTTTCAATGCTATTCAAGAAAGAATTCACTGTTGTGAGATTCTGTTTTCTTATGATAAATAAAAACATTAAGGCTTAGAACAGTCAAAATCCCATGATAAGCACTGCAGATAAGGCATTTTGGTGAGATCCACAGAAAGGAATGTCTTTGTAATTTCTCCTTCCTCTTAAATGCTTACTGCCAAAGCTCATCACAACTCTTAAAACCTAAATTTCCACAGCAGTCAGTGTATTAAATTGGGTTTACTATAACACATCAAATCTGAAGAAACATTTGATTTTTTTAACATATATAACTTCATCATAACATTGAAGCAGTTCTTTGTTGAAAAGCAGTAGTAGACATCTACAACTAGTAGTAGGAGTAGCAGGCAAATTATTTTACAAGCTACCACCACCTAAAGCTACACAGTATTATTTATGCTGTGGAGTTTTTTTCCTTGATGCAAGGTGAGAACAATCAAAGCATTTTTCAGTTCCATCAAGTGTATAGGACACTATTCAACTCCACATTAAAAATAAGCTCAGAGGTTGTGTGTGCTTCATTAATCCTACTGCCTTCTCACATCAAAGTTCCTCTACTCTCAGTGCAGAAAAGACATGGTCTTGTTGGAGTGAGTCTAGAGGGCCACAGAGTTGATCAGAAGGCTGAAGTACCTCTGCTATGAAGACAGGCTGAGACACCTGGGGCTGTTCAGCCTAGAGAAGAGAAAGGTCCTCGAAGACCTTACTGCAGCCTTTCAATACTTTGAGGGGGCCTATAAGAAAGAAGGGCCAAACTTGTTATCAGGGCTTTTTGTGATAGGACACAGGGTGATGGTTTTAAACTGAAAGAGAGTAAATTTATGTAAGACACAAGAAAGATATTTTTTACAAGGAGGGTGGTGGTAGATGCCCTGAACCTGGCAGCATTCAAGGCCAGGCTGGACAGAGCTCTGACCAAGCTGATCTAGTTAAAGATGTCCTTGCTCACTGCAGAAAGGACTGGACTAGATGACCTTTAAAGGTTCCTTCCAACCAAAACTATTTTACAATTCCATTCTTGATCCCTCCTGCTTCACTGACATCTGTTTCTGTGGGAAAAACATACTATTTGCAAGTATTTTGAGGAAACTTGCGGCACAAGAGCACATTCAAGTAAGCAATTGCAATGCAGACTAATAACTGCTAATAAGGCACCAATAGTGAGCAGGTGCCACAGAGCTAAATAGTTCATAACAGGAGACTGTAAAAGAGAGCAAGTGAGCACATAAGAACATACCTGGCAGCTGGCGATACAACAGCTTTTATTAAGATTGTGTTCTCTGCACTTCATTAAGGATCCCCTGACTGTCACTACTTCACACCCACATCTCTACCATGTAGCAAGTCAGGGACATAAATCACCACTCTGCTGCTAAACCCTTTATGCTACTCCATAAGGGGCTCACTCATTTCCTAGTAATATCAGTGATGAAGGGCATCTAATTTTCTATACACACCACAGCTTTAGACACCTCAGCAAAATATTTTGAATGTTATGTTTCTCCCAGCTTTACACCATGAAGCTTCATACCACAGAAGTACAATGTAACCATGCAGCACCCTCAGTAAGGACCCTTACCACCTCATGAACATTAGAGGTGACACTGCTTCAGTGCCTCTATCAACAATGATGCAGTAGGGCTCTGCTCTGTAATACATCTCTCAAAGGCCACCTTGAGATAGCTGATTAAATTCTCTGCCATCCCGTAACACTAAATTCAGAACATTAGAAATAAACAAAATGTTGCAACCTCAGCTCTGGGGCAAACATGGGTTCTGAATCTTGTAAAATAATGTTTTAAAATAAATTTTCCAGTTTACACAGTAATTACTTGAGCAGATGGTAAGGCTAATGTGAATACAAGTTTTAATTCTATGATTTAATTTGTCCGTCAGAATGACTTATTAGGACAGTATATAAAGTCTGTGTCAGTCACACTGAATTAGTTTTCTTTTCATGTTAATTTTACTGAAACCAGTACTATTTTATGACACCTACTAAATCTTCAGCATAGAAGTTAAATCTGATTTTGTCTCACAACTGCACTTAACACTACTCCTTTTTCAAATTAAAACACCTCCTTTTATCAGAAAAGAGACAGGTGAAGCACCTTGATATTCTGAGCAGACACTGTCACATGACATGATAATTTTCATTAGATAGGAGTGAAGAGACTTTACAAAAAAGAGCTGGATTTTAGTGGCCTGAGGGAGAAGTCTGGTGTCCATGTGCCTTGCAGGGAGCCACAGATGACAGCAGCAGAGAACACTAACCTCAGGTCATCACAGACCACATGAGAGTGTTACAGGACTGAGCATCTTTGTAACCACAGGCCTTTCAAAACCTGGGCACTGGAAAGGTTTTGGGGCACAGTTCCCCTTTTTCCCGCTGTTCTCCCCATCCCCAGAGGATGGTGTGGGGCAACTTTTGAGACCTGGAGCTCAGGCAGCAGTGGCAGGGGATGTTGCTGGAGAAGCTGTGCCCCAGCCACTCCTCTGCCTCCTTTGATAGGGCAGGACCTATCCTGTACAACTCCTGTCCATACTCTGCTGCCAACTCGCTCAGTGTCACCTGCAGACAGCTCCTGCTCTTGGAAAAGGACAAATGGTGCACAGAGGGGAAGGAAGGACCTGAGCTCTGGCAGTGGAGGAGCAGCACCAGGACTGGTACAGCACTCAGGAGAGGCCACAGTGCAGGCATGGCTGGGCCTGTCAGGCTGATAGAGGGGCTCCAAACTCCCATCATGACAACATCATTATGTCCAGATTTCTGAGGGCTGGGAGTGATCATACATAAAGTCTCTCTCAAGACTACCGAAGCAGGAGCACATCATTGCCAGTTCTGTCCTTTTTCCACTCAGCTGTGGCACAGAGCATGGAGAGAAACTGACCTGCACAATAGCTCAAGTGAGGCAGACAGATACTACAACCAGCAGATTATGATCGCATCGATTTTACAAGTGGGAAGAATGGCCACATGAGTCAAGCCCATCTGACAGGATGACTCAGACACTGAATGACAGTGAGAAACTGGAAGTGCCTGACATAGAAACTGCTGGAATCCATCACACTGAGGCAGCTGTGTCTGCATTGAGTAAATGATTCGCAAACAATTGCTTTAATTGTTGAACTGTTAAAAAAAATTGCCTTAGGATTTCCAGTTACTGATACTACTGGCAAAGTCAAAGATCAATTTTTCAGGGCTGACTGTTCCTAGTATCGATGGCTACTTGAACCATCAGTTACGCTAATGGAAAGCCATACATCATTCACCGACACAGTATTCCCCCATCTGCAGCTGCCAACTCAATTCCCCCACCATGCAAAGAAATCCCTAAATAAGCAGGGAGTACAGACACAGCTAGAGGCTAGGATGTGCATTCAAGACTGTTTCAGGGGTTTTATTTGTATTGTGAATATCTCATTATTAGGTGCTGAAAACATAGAGATCCTAAGTTGCTTCTCAAAATTTCACCTCACATCAAACCAACAGGATAAAAACTCTCTGAGAATCTTCCTACAATAAGTGTTTTTGCTTGGCTCATTATCTCCTTGTAGCATTCTGCTTAGCCTAGGCATTGAGAAAAATAAAGAGGATGGCATATCTTTCTCTCCAAGAGAATGTGCTCAAAGGCAACCATGACCTTGGGAAAAGACCACACTCAGCTGGGACCTGAGACCTCCCACCAGCTCTGGATTTGGTGTGAGGACACACAATTGCTGCTTCTCCTCCAGACACTCAAATTCTTCAGGCACCTAAAACTTTTCTTTCTCAGGATGACAGACACACTCATTCCTAGTATTTTAATAAGATACTTCTTGCAGTTCTCATAACACCTAAGCAAGTTTCACTTATTCTTGGACTCACTGCAGGCATTTCCTCATGGGTCAATACTCCTCAACAACAGCATCTAAAAAAACTGAAGGGCAATATGTTTGGGGAACTGGACAGAAGTGTAATAACACTCCATACTCCTTTCAAGACTATTCTCTTATCCCACAAAGAGGTAAATGGAGCCAAAAGCAAAGAGAGAGCTGAAGAAAAAGAAATAAAATTTACTACAAAATATTCTGGTAGATACTGGATTGTTAGAAGCTATTTTTCTACAATGCCCCAAGACCACCGTTCTATTTGCAAATCTTTGCAAATAGCACTGTACTAGAAAAGATATTATGGCAAGTCCCAACAAAGTTGATGGAGCCTTGGAGTGGCAAAACCCATGTTATGTTAAAACATTATCTACTTTTACTGTCATACAACATTGTTTCCAATGTTGAACTCTGGGACATACTTCCCAGCCCTTAACTGGCACAGCTATGACAAGTCATAATGACAAGAATTTTACATGGAACAGCTTCCCTTGGTGTCCTGGAATGCCAACAACTCATTCACTATCTTTCAAACCATAATTTTTATTTAATTCATAGGTTATTGTTTAAAATTCCAAAAATAATTATATTTGTTGTGTTTTCAAGGAGGCCATCTAGATGAAAAGCTCTGCAATCACTATTGTGTGCCAAGACCATTGAATTTACTTGAAAAGCAGCTTTAAAACTGGCAATTGTAATTGTGGAGTTCTAGAAAATAATTTCTTAAACCAGATTAGAAATGAAGTGTGTAAGAGAAGGGAATACCTCACCCCTGATGAGTCACAGCTATATCCAATAAAGATAAATGGGATAAAAGGAAGTAGGTTACCTGCTGAGAGAGAATTAGGAAGAAGAAGGATCCTGGGGAGAGAGAATCACTGCTGTGAGGTCCATTTGGGTCTGCAGTTAGAACCTGTTTGTTGTTGGAACCTGCAGTCATAGTCTAGTTAGGCAAAAGCCTGCACTCAGAGTCTGCAAACTGATACATGCAGTCATAGTTTTTAGCAGGAAATAACCAGCAGTCAGGGGCTGCAAGGGAAACCTACAGTAGGAGCTTGCTGCAGCCAGAGTCAGTGAATAGTTGGAGTCAGGATGGCTAAGTAAAGAGGAATAAACCAGGACCCTTTTCATGCTGTGATAAACAAATGGGTCTCGGCTCATTTCTACTCTCTAACAAAAGGGCTGCTGCAACAGAAGTGCACACAAAACACCTCTAATTAGGACTAGTTAAAATACCACCAAATTATATGCCATAGTTTTGACCCAACATCAAACTTCCTCTGTAAAATGCCATCTACATGGTAGAACATATATATGATCCAAAAAAGATTGGCTTGGAACCAGCTCAAATGAACTCGTACAAATGCTGAGTCTTTTTGCCTCACTTATCATCAGTGACCATTCAGTCTGAACTGAGTATGTGTTTTTCCCAAACTTACTTGCTTTTGAGCATGTGCTTTCAAAATGACAAAACTAAAAAGTGTCAGCAACTTCCCTGTTTTTAACAGAAGAAATTACAAAATTACAGAGAAATGAGTCGCAGCAACAGCTTAATTTGCTTCATGGCACACATATTGCCTTAATCCAGTCTGAAGGGAACTTAAATCATGCACATGCTGTATGTCAAATTAGGATTCATGAAGAACACCAACACATTTATTACAGCGCATTTGGTAAGAGGTAACATGCTTAGCTGCAGCTTTCAACTGTAAGCCTAAATTATGGGCTAATTCAATATGTCATATTATCTTCTAAAGCAGTTGCACTGATGTAATGCAGTCAGGTTTTAACTAACTTTGAGTGAGTGCAACTTGTCAGCTGTATGAATCAAAACTCCCCCAAACTGGTAAATATGAAAACAAGACCTCCTGTGCCTTACCACAGAGTGAAGCTCCACTGAATTCCAAGTATTTCGTTATTTTAAGATGTTTTGCTGAATCAAACACTGCATGATCATGATATTACATACTGCCATGAGTCATAATTATAACATTATCAAACTACAAAACACAATTATGTGGTATTCAGTGCTGAACTAATCCATTTGTATAGTACAAGTCAAATATAATTTAGAGAGACTCTGATGAGAATGTTGTTGAAAGTGAACTGCCTGCTGGAGGGTGGAGGAGCGACTTAGTTGTCTATGTGCTTTGAAGATGATGAAAGAGGAATGATATGGTAGATCATTCCTGTGAAATACTGGAAATGAGCCCAACCTGTAGTGCTCAGATCCATACTGACAGAGAAACGTGACCATGCCATCAGATCTAAGCTTTCTTCTCACCTCCTTGACAGCCTGTGAAATTATGCCACAAGTCTTTTTGCCTGGAAACTTTTTCAGTGCAATGTGTCTCTCTCTCAGGGCTAAAGGGATACAGAAAGAGCAAGAACCATGGAAAAAACCATTTCATAGTTCTTATTTTCTGTCCTTCAGAGATATCACCACTACATAAGAGCAAGTAGCAGCCAAAACCCTCCAAATTTCAAAAATTTCTTTTGTGTATGAAAACCTTGTTCAGTGAATTGAAAAGAGTTTGCCCCTTTCAAATCCTCAGAAAGTGAACATCATGAAACAGTTGACCTAAAAGATTTTTTCTAGAAGTTAGTAAGAGAATAAGCATCCTATAGCCTTAGACAACAACCTTGATGCCTAAGAACCTAATTTTAGAAAAAAAAATACGCATTTGAACTTGAGAATAGCTGCAATGATGAGAACCCTGCTAAAAAGAACATGCTTCTACTAAATTAAAAAAAAAAACCACAACTTTAGCATTTCCATTTCTTTCCCATTTCTTGCTCTATTTCAGCACATGTAGATATTGCTGTTTCCTGAATCACATCATAAAAATAACCCAAGTGAGTTTCCTCCTTTCAGCTGGTACATGGAATAATGTTTCAGTTAAATCTACCTTGCAGACATTTTGTCTTAAACCATTAAAACCCCCAATGATGTTTAACTAATATACAGAGCAGTTGTCCTTGTGCATGTAAATCACAGGTTTTCTGGTACAGAACAGTCTATAAAGCTTGGGTAATCCAATTCAGGAATACACTTATTACCAAGTAATGATTGCTTTCAAAATGACCTCAGTGTCTTTATCATTAGGGATGGACTTCAATGCAAATTTAGTTTTGTACATGGCTATGCAATCACTGAGCACTCTGAGCAAAGGTTCATGACAATTTTCATACCACTTCATCAGCCTGCTATGAAACTCATGGTCTGAAATTTTGTCTAACTTTCCTAAAAGGCTAGTATGATACTCTGCCTTCAGTGACAGAAACTTTAATTACTACAGATTCACAGTTATCTGACAACTACACAAACTAGCTATTAAATAAAATTAAATCCCAACATATGACTATAGCTAAATACACATTTTAAATTTTTTTGGTATTTAATAGCAAGTAATCTGATTAATAACTGCATTTCCTCCTCACTTCAAAGCAGAGAGTATTGAAGCTTGTGTCATCTGAGACTTATTTAACAGAAATTAAAGATCCTACTCTTCCCTTTCGCAATGTGCCTTTTTGTCAATTTCTATTCTCTTTCCCTTCCTCTCATCCCCTCCCCATTCAATTTCGTTAAATGAGACAGTTTCACTCCAAGTAAGACATGGAAACAACCTTATATGAACGTAGACAAGATAATATTAAAAAATACTTGGGGAAAAATTGAAATAACACCATAATCCAGAACATACATTGTGTATCATCATCCTGGTCCACAGAAGGCACTGTGACAGACTCCCAAAGTTTAAATTTAACTCCACATTTAATTCCAAATTAAAATATCATTAAAACAGTCTGAAAATAAAATAGACTGAAGAGTCTAAATTAAAACAAAGAAACAGCCTGACCAATCATCACTGGTATTACCGCCAGATGGATCAGGAATCATTATTCCTGCTCAGGCTTGTGTGAAGTAGAAAAAGTACCTTTTTCTAGGTACCAAGTACCTTTCCCTCTTAAGTACCTTGTAAGTGAAACTGCTCTGCAAAAAAACACTTACATGAAATATTGCTACAGAATTTTACTGTCTTATTTTCTGAAAATAACTATTTACTTTATTTATAAATTATTAGTTGGTCTAATTTACTGATAAAAATAAGTATATTTACTTGCCAAACTTACAATACACAATACAATTTAAAACTGCAGTAGGATCTAAAACTACCACTTTCTAACACCTGAAAAAATTCAGCTACCCATAATTTTCTACAAACATTTCTAAAGGTCAGACTGTGAATCCCACAACAAGTTTTGATGAGTACTGACCTTGGAAGCACTAAATAAT
Organism: Sinosuthora webbiana; assembly: GCA_013397395.1. Taxonomy (NCBI): domain Eukaryota; kingdom Metazoa; phylum Chordata; class Aves; order Passeriformes; family Sylviidae; genus Sinosuthora; species Sinosuthora webbiana. The sequence goes on along the minus strand of VXBN01009784.1, from coordinate 260,966 downwards.
CCATTAAAATTATAAAAAAATCTGAACGTGAACTTGTTGCAGTGATGCTTTAAGATTTTAGGTTTTGTATTTTTCAGATCCTGTACTGCATCAGTGTACAACTCTGAACTCCATATAGAGCGTTAATTCTCTTCACATTTTGCTCAGACAAAACAATCCTTCTAGGCCTGAGATCCAAGGATACCATCTGCCTCAGGTCCCAAAAAGTATAAACAAAAGTGAATGGGGAAGGGGCTGGGGGAGGGAACTGGGCATATATGACCTCATTACCTGAAGCTGTAATTGGAAAATTAACCCCTGATAGGCTAATAGACTAAACTTATCATTGTCTGAAAAACTCGTGACCACTGTCCATTTTGGGTGTAGCCCCTTGGGGAGGCTTCATCTGACCTTAATGTACCTGAAGGCCCTTCATTAAGTAGATCCACTTTTATCCTTTAAATTTTGTCTGGCCCGTTTCTAGGTAAGCCTGTAATAGGCATCAGCAGCTGATACCCTTGGTCAAAAGAGAATATTTTTAATTTAAATCCAAATTTACCAAACCTGAACTGTGCAGTGCCTGCTTCAGATAGTAAGTATTTTGCCTATTTATCAACTGCAGTTGTAGCACCTGATAGGCCAGATATATCCTAGTTTGTCAGAATAATCTAAAGAGATCCATTTATTAGATTTACCAAATATATCTATAAAGTGGGATGTGGCCAGTTCAGATGCCTTTTATGCGGTTTTTCATATGCATGATCTAAAAGAAGGAAGCAGAACAGAGTAAGAACTGAAACCCTGCCCAGGTATCACTATTCAGAAAAAATGCATTTTTTAGTGAAATTTGGTATATGAGAATCACAGGCAGGGAAAGCTGGACTGATGAAAGATCACTTCATTTCCCACGTTCATTTCATAATTCCACGTGCATGGGAACTGTCAGGACATTACTGCAACATCTCTCAGCCTAGCCATTCTGTAAAATCACATATCGTATGTAATTTTTTCCTTTTTATCCCAACAGCAACAACTTGCCAAGGAAGAACACCACAGATACTCTTGACCATAATACACACCTGTGAATTTTCCCTCTGCATTTCTGGAAAGCTATGCTTCAAACAAAATTTAGTACACAATCATTGGCATTAGAGGCTTATTTCGCCATCCCCCTCAGGATACCTGCCCACAGTGACGCAGTCCAGACTTCAGCATTTAAATCCCCCTGGATAACAATTTCAGAGACTGACACACTAGCTTTCTAATATATTATACATAAAACTATATTAGCTTGTGCAGACAGTCTGTAACTGGTTGTCACTGGAGACTTGCAATTTGCCAGCAGGTAAGAATTAAGGTTATTCCTTTGTTTCTTTCACAGTCCAAGACCTCCTACTAGGAATCTGATCTTGGAGTGAATCACACAGAATAACACAACTGTGTTTCCAAAACATGTTAACTAGGAAAAGTAAATTCATCATTCAACAGCACAAATGAAGCAGAAGATGTTGGAGTGTCTGTGATCCCACAATTTTGGGCTGCTTCAGTACTCGTGGACACTGACATCATGAACTTGATTTAAGATGACATATTTACGAAAAAAAATTACACATATATTCAGTGTATCAAAAAAATCTCCAACAGCTCAGTATAATGAGATTTCTATAAGCAGGCAACATTTTACCAAGCCAGAGTCTCCCCTCTGACTGGAGCTATGCATTTAGAAAGTCACCTGCTCTCAGATGGTATCTGAAAGCTGGGCAACTGGAAGACATTTTCAGACTTTGGTTATATTTCTGGAAGAAAAAAAAAAAAAAAAAAAAAAAAAAAAAAAAAAAAAAAAAAGTAAAAAAACATCCTTAGTTTGGCATGTGATGAACTAATACATGAGTTCCCTAAAGCATAACGCTAGAAGCAATTATCAGGAAATCCTGATGAAAAAGGCTGAGAAGCCATTCTGCTTCATAAGACTAGAAGCAGACTTAAAAAAAAACGTTGGTATTATCACATGTTTTATCTGTATCATCTCAAAATGGAGTGCTCAGCTTTGGACTTTTCACTGAAGACACAAAAGAACAGGAAATCAGTTCAACTATATGTTTATGAGTAAATCTGTAGCTATAAGGTAATCCTGACCCATAATACTTTTTAAAATCAAATATATCCAGTATACCAATTTAAAACAATACACACAGTCCTTTAAATACAACATTTTTATATAATTGCAACTCTACAACTCATAGAAACAAGGCACTCGAAGACAGAATTTCCCTGTAGCAGAATTGCTTAGAGAAGGTGGGGATGATTTCTATTTGGACTGTAGTTGAATCACCCAGACTGGGCCTCATGGTGCAGGTGGAAATTCAGTGCCAAGAGTGTGACGCAGTTAGAAGTATAACTTAAGGTGTTAGCAAGGGTCAGAGGGTTTTATAGTAGTTAGCAAGTACAGTAATTAGTGTGGACACAGTAGCTGCCTTAAAAGTTTATTAAACAGTAAGTGTTTGCATTCTTCCCTGTGCTGTATGCCAATAAGAATACACCTGTAACTGTAAACTATGTATACTGTATAAAACCTGCCATCTTACACAGAATAAACGGAGAACGTAGCGTTGATCATATTGATCAGATCTACGTTTTTGCTCTCGCCCAAACTCCCCGTTTATTTTAGGGTCACCTCGCTATTCTTCCCAGTCTATAGTCTTCTTGACACCAGAAAATGAACAGTGATTTAGAAGAAAATCCTGATCAAATCTGTATTTCCACGTGTATCCAATCAAATAAGAAAAAATAGGAAAGAATACAACCAATAATTGGACAATTATTCAAAATTAAATGCATTATTTTCCATTGTGCAAAAGATGACCGCAGACTCTTCCAGAGGAGTATCAAAAGAAGTTAAGTGGACACTGTCTCAGCCTCAGCCTGTTGCCACTGTGAGCCCGGAGTGGTCTCATGATCATGAACTCCCTGTGGGATCTGTAGTGGGGATGGCAATTTTCTATTAAAAGAGAAGCATCTATGAAAAAAATACTTCATATTTTATAATAAACAAAATGGAAAGGTCACAGAATAAGGTCTTCAAGAATGTTCTATCAATTCAGGACAGAGTGCTCTCACCATCAGCTCCTGAAGAAAATCAAGGCAACACCTTTAAACCTCTCCTGCAAATAGATGAATTATTTAGAGTGAAAGATTTAAATACTCACTGAAATAGCAGATGCTCAGAAAATTTAAAAGTATCTTTGCTTATAATTTACAGGTCCACAATTATCATCAGTTTTCAGTTCTAACACCTGGATCACGAGACCAGATTTTTTACAGGTGCAAGTGAAACAGAACAGCATTATTCAAAACAGAGGAAAACATTCTCTTAATAAACTTAGTCACTTCTCTTAACTTTTTACTCTGATTAAATTTCTGATCTGCAAAACAAGAAATCCCCTATCTTTCCCTTATGAAAAAGCCACCTCAATCCAAAGCCACCTGAAGCCATTTAACCTTTTCCCAGTATCTGTAAGCCCTGGAGGAAGCTGGCTCTTTTACTGGACTGAAGTCATGGTCACGATATTTATGAGATGGAAAGAGGGCTTGTCCGCACAAAACTCAGGATTCATGTCTTTTCTGGAGAACAATAGTGCCCATGATAGGACACAATAGTCCATTTAGCTACAAAAGATGGGGAGGATATAGTACATTGCTAATGAAAGCACTTCAGAACATCAGCGTCAGTGATGCACATTTACATCTATTTTAATAATCTACAATGCTCTGTCTAATTTTCTATGACAGTTAAATCTTGACAAAAAATATAAGATGCTCAGAAGAAGAAAATATTGGATTTATTTCCAGGATTTTTTCCCCTCTCTCCTACACTATGAAGCAAAGGATGTATCTTAACGGCAGACAGAGCTGAGTCTCTTAAACATAAACATAAAAAATGCTCTTTCACTGTGAGGGTGACCAAACACTGACAAATTGGCTCTGGGTGGCCTTGCTTTAGCAGAGGGAATGGAGCAGATGTCCTCCATCCTCCCGTGATTCTGTCCAATCTCAGCCATTCTGTGCCTCTGTGACATTGGCTGATTCCCTACATAAACATCATACATCACCTTGCTCCAACAAATGGCATCTTATTATTTATGGTATTTAAATAATTGTAAGAATATTTTATAGAGATAACAAAGTGGCAAATTTGATAGCCTAGTAAAGAGCATAGGCTTGTGATGATTAAAGAAAAAAACAACACTTGGTAAAAAAAGTTTAAGGGTGTGTGTGTATATATGTATATGAATTAGTCAAATGCTTTAAAAACCAATGTCCTTGAGTGGAAAAGGTCTTAACTGCTCATAAGGCACTCCACCTGGGCCACAAGTCAATATTTAAGCATACAAAATCTATCTCAATGTTGCTGTGGAAAGTTTAACACAGAATTCATTTGCTTTTGTGGAAGGACTCTGCTATTTATAAACACTGACACAATATATATTTTGCTAGAATCCTAACAAACAATCTTTTTGACTGAATGCTACAGGCCTCCAAGGGAAAATACTAAAGGTAAATAACCACTTCAAAGAAAATGCAAATTTTTCTTTGAAAACCTGAGGTTACTGGATACACATAAATATGTCAAATCAATTTTGGGGAGAAAGCACGGGCATAGTTAGTGCTGGAAGTCACTTCAGCATACCTGTGCAAATACACATTCTCTGAAGGCTGCTTTTGACTGCTTATTCCAGTTGCATTACACTTATGGGCACAAAGAGCAGAACAGAAGGGCAGGAACATGGGCTCGTAGGACACAGCACAAACACACATCAAACAGGCTCTTTAAAACTAGAAGGCAGGTTTTACAGAACCTTTGGTAAGACCTACATACTATTGTCCTACTTCCACAAACACTGTTTAAAGTTTACTGAGAAATTTCTGTGTGGTGTAGATATCCAACAAATCTCAATGGAGTACTTGCTGTCATAGAAAAATGTGCTGGTTTTAAAGAGATGAGGGTGGAAATTCAATACTTCTGCTTTGGCAAAGATGATGTTTCCTTGCATCCAAAATTGAACACTCCCCTACACAGCAGTAGCTAAGTGCCTGGGCAATTTAGAAACAAAAATTCCGCTGATCTCCAGAATGGCAGAAAGTATAAAACTGAATAGGAATCGTCCAGTTTTCCCCAGTTATGCATTTTTGCAACTACTGCAAATGCTCCCTCTATTTACATTGTCCGGATGAAGCACATTCGTCAACTAGCACAAAACCCAACTGCCCTGACAATGAGCACCACTAGTAACTATTCCCTATCTTTCTCTATGCCAGTTCACTGAACATGGTCTGTCCCAGTGCAGATAAATCCTGGAGTGCTAATTCATTTACCCATGCCTCAACAACACTGTTTTACTTTACCAGAAAAAAAAATTAAGCCATTATAAGAACTCTGATGCATGGCATTATAGCATCAATCACATGCCACCAGTATTTCTGCCCAGTTTTAGAGCAAGGCTAGAACTGGTTCCTATTAAGCAACCTAGAACTGCCACCGCCACAAACAAAAAGCAACTTCAAAACTTTTCTAGTCTAACACACTCAAATTGAGTTACAAGGTAATTACTGTTCTTACTTGATATGAACTGCACCATTCTGTATGATCCTATTACAATACTCTTGGAAAATTTTAAACAAGCTTTTGACACAGTCAATGTAAGTCAACTTTCTTTTATTATTCTGATACCTTGATAGGGCAACCCAACTTCAAATAAAGGTTCAGAAATCATAAGTATTCCTTCAACATCTTTAACATTTTTGAAAGTGGAATTCTTCCCATCAGCTAAGTTTTAAGACAAAACAATGAAGAATTACAGGAAAAACAAGACACAGAGAAGTCCCACTGCAGTCTGACAGACATTACTAATTACATATTCAAAACACAGCATTTTAAGGCAGAGGATGAAGAAAACAATCACCAAAGGAATGGCACCAAACAAGAGACACAGAATATGCTTTTGCAAAGCCTTCAGGAGCATGTTTTGGTTTTGCAGTATCAGTCCTCAGACCACTCGGGTTGTGGTTTTGAACTGTCAACCTGTGGCAAGAAACTAATACCATTAAACCTCTTAAGAAGGACACTGCAGAATGATTTAGAACAGCATCCTAAATCGACTCATGGCAAGAAATGCAGCAAGGCTGTGAATTGACTACAAGTCAAAATTACAAGCTAGAAACAAGGAATCAAAAATTAGTCTAACAAATGCTGAAAGACCAGAGCCAGCTGAGGTAGCCCTAACTTTGTCTTCCACTCAGACAGGTATTGGGCCTGATGATTAAAGAAGTGTTAAAAGAAAGGAAGTCTTCAGACATCTTGAATCTGCAGCTTGTCCTGTTTCTAAAAACACTCAGAAAAATCTTCAAAAGAACTTGCAAGGCAAATGTCAAGAGGCAAATGTCTCGTTTCAAATTTTGTCATGGTAAGTTGGAGCACATAAATGCTTAAAATAGCACCTGACCCACAGCACACTATATATATCTGAAAGCAGGCACTGATTTCGGGTCAGCCTGGGTTTGCCTTCTCTTCTAGGCACGTAATTTGGGTGTGCCATCCAGAACATGCAGCAGAAGAACAGGACAGGCAGAGTGGAACAGAGTAATAAAATAACAATGGTTTGATTTTATTTGTCAAGGGACAGATGAAGTAATACTCTTTTACTTATTGCTTGTTACTGAATGCTTCTGAGCATTGGTACAATACCGCTGTTGTATTACTACGGTGCTTAATATTTCCCCAGTGTTGGGCTAGAAAGGTTGAAGCTGAGGACATCAGTTTGGAAACAAGTAGCAAAGACAGAATTAAAAATTCAGATCACTGCCTGGCCACGTGACTGACGCACAAAGCTCTGACGTAGTTTCTTATTCAGAAGCTACGCCTGCTGTGCTACTCTGCACTAAATTGCCTTTTACATACATGGATAAGCAATCTAATGAAATAAAGATTTAAAGCAGGATGTGCTCAAAGGAACTGCTGATTTCTCCTAAAGCCTACTATTGCTTTTTCTGGGTTTCCATACATATTAAATAGTATATGAGATTTATCAGAGGGAAAAGGTGAGTACAAATACCTAGGTAGGCAAATAATCTGCTCAGATTTTTTTTGTGCCGCTCTCCTATCCATGGGGCATACTCCTGCTCATAAGAAACTCCATTTATTGCCAAGAACTACATCAATTGCCAAGATTGACCTGTTTTTTTAGCACATTCGGATCATTGCCCCTTGAGAAACCATTTAAAGACAGAATGCCAAACAGCCTCCTACCCAAATGACCTGCTTATTCTTTCCAAGCCTTTTCAGAACAACCATGGTGAGGTGATCTCTTTCTGCAACTCCCAGACTGGATCCTTTCCCCCTGCCCCAATAGGAACAAGAGACAGTGTCCTAGGGTGACTATGATGCCTGTATCACCAATCGTCTGTTCTGTGTATGCTGTGTATTCTGTACCTTTAAGACTGGTTCTGAGAGTGAGCAGGGAAAGAAGAAGCGCACAGTTTGTTTTGAAAACTATTCACTCCTCTGCACTTTTTTTTTTTCCCGTCCTTGGTCGGTGTGTGTTCACCGAGCGCACGGACACCAGAGAGAGGTTTTTTTTTTCCCTTTTAGTTAGTTTAGCTAGCTGGGGCAAGAAAAAGCTTCCTAGACTGTTTTTTCCCTTTTTTTCTTGGGACTGTTTAAATCTACTGTGGACTGAAAACCCAGAGGAGCACCAGGAGCTGCACTTGTGGCCCACCGGGGCCTGGACCTCGGCATTCTCCAGCGCCGAAGGGACTGGGACTGATAAAAACTGAGAGAGAGCCGAGCGAACTCCCAGCAAGGACTCTCAGTTTCACCATCTCTCTTCGGAGCAGTGAGAGGTTTTATTGTTTCATATTATTAATTTCTTATGCTTGTGGGCAGTTTTTTTTTTTGTTAAATAAATAGTTTTTTCCACTTTTCTCCGAGGAAGTTTTTTTCCTGGACCAGCTGGGGGAGGGGCCATTTGGGGTTTGCTCTCCAGAGGAGCCCCATTTGGAGGTTTTCCTTCCAAATTTACCCTAAACCAGGACAGACAGCCAGCAATATCCTTCCTCACATATCTGGAATTTGCTGCTACATTACAGTGCTTGAAACCCTTATGGGGCATTTTCACATTACACATCAGTCAAATGTTTAGGATTAAAGCCCTCACTTAAATCAAGCGCTGTTTTTTTCTACCCTATGGAGTGCTGTGCTCCTTTGACACACACTGTTAAGGCCAGTGGACATCAGCTAGTGATAGACACCTGCAGGTAAGAACTACAACTTTTAAATTTTACCCTAAATTCCTGCCACCATCGTTGCTGGACTTAGGAAAATAACAAGAAAAGGCTGCTCTAAAAAGGCATAAAAGCCTGTCTTAAGCATAGAGCCTGGATTTTTTATTTTGGATTCCGTACATTAAAACAATGGCTGTAAGCCTGCCTTTTAAGGTAGAAAATTCAAACATAGTCTGTATTTTAAGGAAACTTCAAATGTTCAACTGCCAGACTGTGATTTATCTGATTAACTCTGAAAAATAGGTAATAATATTTCTAGCAATGAGAAAAATTGAGTGAAAAACAGCACTACATTAGATATAAGAGGAATTAAACCCACGGTACAAAATCACAGCTGTTGCAATGGGACACAAAATAAAGATGCTTGACTTCAGTCAGAAGGCAGTAGAAATTAGAAGGCTTTATTTACAATTCATTCAGCCCTTTTTATAACATGCTGCGCTAAGAAGACACGTTATTGGCCCATAGGACTGACACCTCTCCCATTGGCTCAGTAATAGAAATAGCAAACAACACCTGTTGTTGTGGGAAAGGAATAGTGTTTATACAAAGTTGTTTTGGGAAAAAGAAAACTGTTGAAGAGTTTCCTTTGAGAAGAGCTCAGCAATTCTCAGACTCAGAAAATACTGAGCCCACACACAGCAAACTAGATCTCATTTATATTGATGCTCCTAGAGCTATTCGTTTGATTCAGGGAAAAACTACCTTTGTCAGAGCTGTTGTCTACAGCAAAGATTATCTATTCCTCATGGTAAAAACTGTTCAGGAAGAACTCCGCAGCAGAATAGAACTAGAAACTGAAACTATAATAAAGAAAGAAAATGAACCAAAACTATTTTCAACCATGTCTCCTTATATGTAACTTATTAGTCAGACACTCTGTGTGAGATGTTCTTACCTCATTTATTTTTCAAATTTTCTACTGACTCAGACTTTCTAAATCAATGGTTCCAACAAAAGGTATTTAATCCAACATTTGTCTTATTAATGAGAGTTGTAGTATTTCTTTTGAATGCTACAAAGTGAAGTTTTTTCAGAATTTACCTATCCACAGATTTTGCAGCTGTAAAAGATGTCCTTTTCCATGAGTTTAGGAAGAGTACAGGGACTAGAAAATTCAGTAATTTCAGAACAGAATTTGAAATAGGCTGATCAGAGCTAGAAGGCTCAAAGCTAGAAGGATAGTGCCTTCTTGAACAGATGGGAATGACCACCACAAACTTTCATTAAAACCAACATGTAAAACCAAGTATACAGACAATATTATCAACAAGACGCACATTGATACTGAAAGACACTGCATTATGGAAAACTATTTTATCTAGATCTGATATTTTACCCAGAAAAGACAGTACTTTAATTTGAGCTGCCTAGTAACCCCCAATTACGAGAACTTTGTTTAAATAGCTTTAAACTTTGCAATGCTCTGAATTAACTTTTAGCACAGCCTGAACCACCAAAAAAACCCCCAAAAAACAAAACAACCCCCCAAAAAACTAAAACACCAAAAAAAACAAGGTAAAGAAAAACTACGCAAGAGACTGACAAACATCTTCCTTGTGATTTCTGAGCTGCTCTCAACTTATTAGGAAATAATACCTTACTAATTTTAGGCTCTTTTTTTGCCCCTAAAAATTAGTATTACATCTGAGATTAGGAGTCAGATTCTTGTAAACCACATAGCAGTTACTAGACTTTTGATCTCATGTCATTTCAAAGATTCTGATACTCTTGTTCCAGTTCAGTACGTAGAAAGGAGAACAAAAAATTTACAAGAATGTCCTCAGCAACAAGCATGAACATTACCAAGAATAGAAGAAATTGAAATTTGAAGCAAAAACCCCAAGGGAATGATAGCAATATAAAACCAAAATTAACTGAGCATCTCCAAGACCTCACAGTACTGACATCTTCTTTCTACAGAAATAATATGCTTTCAAATTATCAGTAAGATGTTGTTCCCCCTGAACGACTCTACACCCACAGACTGAGACTGTGAATTGTGCCTTATAGTTGTGGAGCATAGAACAACACGGTTAAGGACAATTACTAACTAGTTACCTTTTGGCTGCCTCCCAGCCCCTTCCAAATTTTCTTGATCTCATCTCCAGCTCTCTCAAGCAGAAGCACATCTCCATCATAACTCATACTTTGGGCAAATGAATCCACCACTACTCCCTGTCCATCCCCTCCCTGGGTCCTAAATGCATCCTAATCCTTACCGCAGTGGCACGCCTCCCTCCCTCATGATTTGAAGAATTCAATTACTTATTTAGTCAGCTGAAGCTGGTTATTAGTGAAATGAATACATTAACTGCCATTTGGCAGAGTATTACAACTTGTGAAAAAAGCTGCTCCAAAAACAACTGTCCCATCTCTGACCTTTACATTTAACCATCTGTTATTTTTCTTAAAAATTAGCAATGTGGTGTCCAAAACTGAGTGCAGTTGCCTTGCTGCAATAGCAGCACACTGCAGAGTCTGAGTACTGTACTGGAGACCTCTGTGCTGCAGCAATCCCACGGGCAAGGGCTAGAATTTGGATGGAAGGAAAGGCCATTCTCCCTCACAGCTATCTGACATTATAGCTCTCAAGGAAGAGGCAAACATTGGACTGTTGCTACCTGATTGATTCACAGTCCAGCTTGTATGCTGGAAAAAATGGGAGGAGATATTAATTTGATAACTAGCCAAGAACTAAAATGCATGACCACTAGGATACTGCCAAGTTGATACCTACACTTTTCTCAGATGCTTGGTTCTGCAACCAATTTTTTAGCTGTAGGATTTCCAAACGGTCTGTATCATATAAATACTTACCAGGTAAATTAAATATCCAAAGGATAGGATTTGCTAAATCTCATTGTCAATTGCTGCATCCCTATAGCATGGAAGGCTCCAAATGTCAATTAATGACAGGGAAGACATTTACAACAGTATGATGATGCCACTGCACAGGTTATACAGGACTTGTTTTCCAAGGGTTCATTTAATTTAATTGAAAATTAAAGAATGTTGCCAGGTTTACTCTTCTGTTTTTCAGCTGAGGTAGTATATCAAAAGGAAAAGTGAGATTATGTATTTTTACTTTTGGCAGTAAATTCTCATCACAGAAATATGTCTTTTTCTACATTAGTAGTTTGCATACCAACTTCATCCTGGATCTCCTCTGCCACAGCAGGCACATTGTAGAGGAAGGAGAGAGACTGGTTCATGCGTTCATATATCACACGTAGATGTGTCATAACCTGTGGAAACAAAAGTATTTGAAGAAGGGGAATACTATGGATAATTTGACACTATCACAAATTTCATAGATTATAGGAAGCAAAACCATTTTTATTTGTGCAGGTGTAAGATTTCAGCATGTTCATGTATTAAAACTGTCAAACCCCTTACAAAACTCACCTCTCTCCTACAGCTACTACAGAAATACCATTCAAGATGCTCTTCTCTAGCAACCACCTGAAATCCCATGGAAATGCAGTAATGTAAAGTAGGGGTTTACCTTTGCTGTGGGGCAGAACACGCACACAAGCAGCTGTTGTGGCAGAAATCCACAACTTCATTCTTCTTTCAGCAACACTTACATTTGCCCATACTCATAAGTTTTCACGTAATAGGCAAACCAAGTGAGGCACAGTGACTGCTGCATCAGAACGTTTCAGGTGTTTGGTTTTATTTATTTATTTTCTACTCCAAATACTGCAAAAAGAAAAAACTCTCCAAAGAAAAACTAAAAAAAAAAAAAGCTTACATTTGCAAATTGCAAACAAAAATATTTCCACCCGGAAGCATTACTGCATCCTCTCATGTGATTACAGCTCTATTGCCTCAAGTGCCCTCACACTGTTATGGGCTGAGTTATGACATCACATGATATGTGCTCCCCCAGGGTACTCTACACAAGTACCACCTTTCTTCAGTAGAAAGAGAAATTGAGGTGCATCTAAAAAGACTAAGACGACCTACAGGATAACTAGGCCTAACAAGTAAATAAATTGCAGACAGCAACATGATTTCTTCAAATCCAAATATTTATGATATTGAACACATTATTTTCTTTTCCATTTTCCACAGAAAAACATTTCACAAACAGAACTCCCAGGCCACATTTCCCCAACCATCTGGCCAATTCTAGACATAAAGGTGCTATATCAATACTCATTCCTACAATGACATATTAGGCAATACACTGCACTTCTTGTATTTATATGTCAGTTTCTATTCTTCATCAGTGCTGCCACACAACCTGCACTCTGCAATATATCACTGATTTTTGTTATTAAATAATCCAATGACTTGGAAAAAAAAAAAGTCACATTAGATGCTTAAGACAAGGCAAAGACAACACTCACTGCAGACAACTTCTAGAAGTGTGCATTTCTCACTCCAGTAATTTCAAGACAGCATGACCACAATGTACACATTTGGCTGAAACAGATATTTGAAAATCTAAACTGCCATCTAGGAAGGTACATGGTTTTGATTTTTCTTTAAGTGATGTCAGTCAATCAAAAACTCTGGCAGGAACAGTGCCTGCCACTGAATCCTACAGAAGAAACAGCAGCAGATTCCACAGATTCCAGCACACTGTTTTTACAGTTTATCCATTGTGACTCCAATTTTAATTGCTGTTTTGAAAGCCAGCTACATCTTCAATCTTGGGTGTTTTCTGCTTTCTTGCCCTCTATGATTTATGAAGACAAGATAAAAGATGTTCCAAAACATATGCACTGAGGACTACAGTAACATTCAGCAGTTAAATGCCATGAACGACAGTGTCTATTTTAAAAGAACACATTAAACTCAAACGCATCGCAGTGATCACATTTACAGACATTACAAGTGCCTCTGCAGTGACTATACAAAGGTTGGTCACAGTCAGATGGCTACAGCACTTATGGTTCTGCCACTTCAGCTGAGAGAAGCACAACCATGTATTGTTGCTAAATCTAATACTGATGTTTTCCCAGAGGTATTTTTTACCAAAGCAGTAACAAAGGCTCTCAGCATTAATGCTCTGGAAGACATGCCCATGACTGACTCATGGTCCAGATAGACAAAAAACATGTTTTCAGTTCTCAGAAGAAAAATCATACCCACATTACTATATCACTTTGCCTTAATCTTCTGATGGAAAACAGATTATTTTTGATTGCATTTAAAGCTGTCCACAGAAAGTAGTTGGGTGTTTTATAAAAAATAGGTTGACAGAAATTTCACAATAGTTATGGACTAACATGACCTCACTAACCGTCAGTGGGGATTACCTGAGATCTGATTTGGGCAGCTTTCTTTGGGTCTACCATGCGGACGTGTTCAAAGTGTTTGAGAGTGTGCTGTCTGTCTTTCTGCTCAGCACGCACATACTTTTTCAGCATGTTGAATACGTGACGAGGCTACAAGGAAGAAAAAGAACAAAAAACCATCAGTTTAGAATGACACATGTTTTCATTTCTTGCACTGGAGATGTATCCCAAGCCAAAAGCCCTTGGTATTATCTTCTCACGGCAATTCTGACTACTATAAGGAACATCCTCTTAACTGAACACCATCAGGATGCACCATTAAACAGTAGTTGGAGGCAGTAGATAAATGTTCCTGAGGAGGGTGTTCAGACCTTCTATGTTTCTATGAATAACCAATCCCTACACTTGACTGCAAAACTTAAGGAAAAAAAAAAATCACAATGTTCCTGCCCTGTCACTATTGCTATGCCATCAAAGGAGAAAATAGAGGAAAAGAACCACTGAGCTGAGGCACAGAACATACACATCCAGAACACACAACTGACTGAAAACCCATAAGAAAAAAGAGACATCTGCCCAGTTTTCTTAAGTTTCTCAGCTTAGATACCAGATTTTGCAAAAATGTGAAGTCTATTGCAAGTAATATTAATTAGTAAAACCTACTAGATATACACCTTTAGGCATATAAATGAATACAAAGAAAGAAAAGATCAGCAGCTGAAGGGAACTGGAAAATATACATAGTGATGGCAGAGCACTGAAGGCTAAGACATGTACTCTTCTGCTCTGCACAATAATACAGTGCCAAAACAGAAAGTGTTCTCCATCATCCAGCTAAGACATCCACCTTCAACTCTAAGATTATAATGGACTCTGGAAATGCAGTCCCCTTCTCTCCATTCCCACTTGTGCTGCTGGGCTTGTGCATTCTATTTGAAGCTTCTGACTAGCAAGAAGTAATAGAAAGGTGACCTTACTGTGGGGCAGATTAAAGAATGAACAGAAGTGGTAAAGAGCTTGTCTAGGCACTGACAGAGATACAGGGAAAAAGGTGTGGAAGTGATAAAATAAGCATCAGAAGCTCTGTGAACAGCTTTCCAAGGCAGGAAGAACTGTGGGTGAAGGTGAAGCTTTAAGAAGACTTAGATTCAAGGACAAATATAGAGCCTAAACCGATTTAACAGTTACACAAGAGGTGAATACTAAGAGATGAAGTCCAAAGATTTCAGAATCTCTTCAGTTTAAGAGAAACAACAGATTCAAAAATGTCTGAGGAAAGTAAACCAAAGGTTACTTGGAGAAGATATGTCAGACAGAAATACGGATGTGATTTTATCTCTAGAGATCAAAGCCATATCCTGCCAGAGAATTAAACTTAGTGTCTCCATTGCTGGAAATTCATTCATGAGGAAAAGTCTCCAAATCCCCAAAGCCAAGTACTCTCAAATGAAATTGCTAGAAACTGTGGACAAATGCTGGAAAGTGAGTAATCCTCAAAACCTTGTGGTAATGGCCTAACAACTGAAATGTCAACTGTACAGCTTTATCAAAATGAAGGCTAGAAGAGCAGAAAGCTCAACAACAAGAAGAAAATTTTGAAGACAGAAAATTTAACTACCTTTCCTGATAATTTAACTTTTCTTGCCCCCAAGACACCTCAAGGTAACAGACTAGGGCAGACTAGATAGAAAAGGATTAACTTTCTTTTTTTTTTCAAGAAATATTCCAAGTTAAGCATCATGTCTAATCCAGAAGGGAATAGCTTTTGTTTTTACATAGTATGTTTGTATTCACTGGAATGTGTGAATGAGACTTTACAAGTAGATTTGTTAATAGGACAACAATCTTGAAAATACCACTAACAGCAGTACTAGTCACTTGGGTATATTGGAAGTCCACTTTCAGTGCCTTTTCTAACACTGAGAAATGTCCCATGCATATCAGTATAAAGTAGAACTGGAGATGTGTTCCTCCAGCATGTCTGACCAAGAAATCTTCCTGTTATGGCAGCAGAAATCCGTAATTCAAGTTTAGGATAATGAAAGAATATTTAATGCAAAGTGTTTCCTTAGGGGGCAGAGATTGCTTTTTCTCAAGCAGGAAAAAACTACTAGAAACTCACTGTGTAGGAATACAAACCTAGGGAGTTTCAGTGTTTTGGTTTTAAAACTATCCAGATACACACTTCAGCTCTGATCTGTTGATCTCATATGGCCTAAAAGCTGGTGACATTGCTTTAACAAGTGATCCAGATCTAAGAAGTTCTTGTGAAGCCCTTGCTGACCAGGAAATCCTTGTGTGTCTGTGCCAGGTCATTCACAGAACTACTCACTAGGTTGGAAGAGACCTTCAAGATCATCAAGTCCAACCCATGTCCTAACACCACCTCAACTAAACCATGGCACCAAGTGCCACAGCCAGTCTTTTTTCTAAATACATCCAGGGATGGTGATTCCACCACCTCTCCAGGCAGACAATTCCAGTACTTTATCACTCCTTCTGTAAAAAACTCTTTCCTAACATCCAGTCTAAATTTCCCTTGGCGCAGCTTAAGATTGTGTCCTCTCGTTTTGTCAGTTGCTGCCTGGAGAAAGAGACCACCCCCCACGTGACTACAGACACCTTTCAGGAAGTTGTAGAGAGTGATAAGGTCACCCCTGAGTCTCCTTTTCACCAGGCTAAACAACCCCAGCTCCCTCAGTCATTCCTCATAGGGCTTGTGTTCCAAGCCCTTCACCAGCCTTGCTGCCCTTCTCTGGAGATATCTGAGCATCTCAACATCCTTCCTAAACCGAGGGGCCCAGAACTCGACACAGTACTCGAGGTGCAGCCTTGCCAGTGCCAAGCACACTGCTGGCTCACGTTCAGTTGGCCATTGACCAGTACTCCCAGGTCCCTTTCTGCCTGGGCACTGTCCAGCCACACCATCCCCAGCCTACAACATTGCAGGGGGTTATTGCAGCCAAAATGCAGGACTCAGCACTTGGACTTATAAAACTCAACTTATTGGACTCTGTCCATCCATCCAACTGTTCCAGGTCTTTCTGCACAGCCATCCTACCTTCCAACAGATCAAGACATGCTCCCAGCTTAGTGTTGTCTGCAAATTTACTAATGAAAGACTAAATACCCTCATCCATGTCATCAATAAAAATATTGAACAGAACAGGCCCCAGCACAGACCCCTGAGGGACACCACCAGTGCCTGGCCGCCAGCTGGATGCAGCACCGTTCTCTGGGCCCAGCCATGCAGCCAGTTCTTAACCCAGCAACGAGTGCTCCTGTCTAAGTCATGGGCTGCCAGCTTTTCCAGGAGTGTGCTGTGGGAGACAGTGTCAAAGGCCTTGCTGAAGTCCAAAAAAAAAGACCATCCACAACCTTTCCTGCATCCACCAGGTGGGTCACCTGGTGATAAAGGGAGATCAGGATGATCAAACATGACCAACCCCTCCTAAATCCCTGCTGGCTGGGTCTGATACCCTGGCCATCCTCTGTGTGCTGTATGATGACACTCAATATAATCTGCCCATTACTGGGTACTGAAGTCAGGCTGACTAGCCTATAATTACCAGGATCCTCCTTCCCACTCTTTTTGTGAATGGGCATCACACTGGCCAGCTTAGTCTCATCTGGAATCTCACCAGTGAGCCAGGACTGTTGGTAAATAAGGGAGAGCGGCTTCACAAGCTCATCTGCCCACTCCCTCATCACTCTGGGATGGATCTCTTCTGGTCTCCTAGATTTATGAGCATCCATGCAGCTCAGCAGTTCTCTGACTGCTGCCTCCTGGCTAACAGGGGGACCATTCTGCTCCCTGACACCATCTACCAACCCAGGAGGACAGCTGTCCTGAGGACAAGCTGCCTTCCCAGCAAAGACTGAGGCAAAGCAGACGTTAAGCACTTCTGCTTTCTCCTCATCTGCAGTCACTAAATTCCCTCCCGCATCCAGCAGAGAACCGAGGTTGTTCTTATCCTTCCTTTTGTCGTTAATATATTTGTAAAAACATTTTTTATTATCTTTCACAAAAGTCACCAAATTAAGTTCTAACTGAGATTTGGCCCCCCCAATTTTTTTTCTACATGCCCTAGCAACCCCCTTAATTATTTCCTGGGACACCTGACCCTCCTTCCAAAGAGGATACATCCTCTCTTTATTCCTAAGTTCCTTCAAAACCTCCTCATCTCTCTCAATGCAACCAGAAAAATCATCCTGCTGAATTCAAGGTCACTGTTTTCAAGTGCTTTGGCATGCACCTGAGCAGCAGTTCAACACCTCAATTGTCATCGGCTACAGAGCACACAACCAAAAAAAACGCTGAGGCAAGGACAAGACCATCTACAAGACTGAACAAGGACTTGTTTAAAGACATTATTTTTTAAACTGTTCATCCCTGTTATTTTGAGATGAGTCCCTGTCTGGTAGCACCTTGAGCTAATGTTACCTCTATGCTTGCTGCCTACTCATTCCAGAATTATTAGCTTTTGTAGGACATATACTCAATATAGGATGCACTTCAGTCTTCCAAACAGTACCTTCAAAACTTACTTTTGCTGGACTCATGTCACCTTTCAGGCCTGGTGCACTCCCCCTGACACAGGAAATGTATCAGTAATTTAAACCTCCTGGGAGCTGACTACAAGCTACACAAGCACAAACCACAAGGTTTTCTGGTCCCAGAGTCACTGTTAACATTTTTTCCCCTTAAGAGTTCTGCAGCTGAAGTTTACTTTGTATCCTCTGCATTCCACATTTTGGTAGCTGTAGAGACCTTTCTGCTGTTACGTGTGGGCCCAATCATACCCTTCAAAAACTGCAGATACCAGCAGAACCAAGCTACCAGCCTGACACACACACAGCTTGCAATCAAATCATTTTACTGTGGTACTCTGCAGACAGGATTACACTTGTACAAGGCTGAACTTCAAAGCAGGAAAGCTTGGCTCCAAAGCCAGATGTGAAACCCTACCTTTGGTGAACTACCACAGTGCAAGAAAGCTAACATGACCTGCAGCCATTCCATATACTCACCTTACCTCACAGACTGCAGCTTCTTAAAAGAAGGTGCATCCCTTATTAGCTTATAACTCGCTAATCTGTCTCCTAATGAATTCAAGCCTTTCACTGTAGCCAGAGGTCATAACATGCAACTCACACTCAGGCCAAATAACATCCTCTACCATTAGAACACTGACTAGCTTAATTTTCCACAAATTACTATTGCAAAATACATGGAAACTCTTCACACAACTATCCTGAAGTCACCCCCAACACTCTTACCTAAGTGAAAGATTTTAACTTTTACTTGGCAGACACTGTAAAAACAATAGAGTTTTGTACCATGGGGTGGAGAAAAAAGTTCAATTATAATGATAAAGAACTAAGCAAATGAATAGTTTTCCATGGCCACCAAATATGCAGGTTTCTGCTCAGAAGAAAATTTAAAATATTTGATGTAATCATGTTGGCTACATTGGTATAATAACACCCTGTGAGGTCAAATTCACTAAAAGACTCACCAGAGTAACAATGTTTTTTCCATCTAGGAAGTGTTCAAGAGGCCAGAGATACATAAAACAATTTACTGCTTTTCCGTGATGCTTTAAGTTTCAGCTTTCATATTTTTCAGATTCTGTAGTGCCTTAGTGTGTGACTCCGAACTTCATATAAAGTATTAATAAGTTCTCTTCACAGTTTAGTTAGACAAAACAATCCTTTTCCAGCCTGAGAACCAAGGACAGTGTTGCAGCTTTGGGGTCCAAGAAAGTATAAACAACAGTGAATTGAGGAAAGCAATCTGAGAGGATGAGACTTCGTAACCTGAAGCTGTAATTGGACAATTAACCCCAAAATGTAAATGGACCAAAACTTATAAAAGTGTGAAAACTTGTGACCAGTTGTCCATCTTGGGGCAAGCCACAGCTAGGCTCTTGTATGGACCAAGGCGTATCCTTTAAAGGCCTTTTAATAAATACCTACTTTATTCCTTTAACACTGTCTAACCTCTGTTTCAGGCAGCATCTTTAGACATCAGTTCTGGTACCCCAGATAGGACAGAAGGCATCTGGAAAACCCCCTGGACCAGAGAAACATCCAGCTGCCCCCCCACTCCTGCCGGCACTCCCAGGGGGCCTCAGCTGTGACCCAGAAGGCATCGGACCCCAAGAATCCTTGGATCTGGCACAGAGGAATGTGAGTAACTGAATAAAGGTGGTATTCTGTTTTAGCACCTGAGTCTTTTTGCAAATTCTCCTCCTCTGGAGGTCACTGACCAGCTATCGTGGTATTGAAACAAGTATCAGAAATATCGTCATTAAATTCCATTCAATCTGCATTCTGAATGTACATGTTTACACCCAACAATAGCCATCACATCCAAAGCAGAAAACTTCAAATTGCTAGTGTGCTAGCTTCATGCCATCCAATCCTCACAAGATCCTTCACCAAACATTTCAAGAGTTCAACAAACAAAACAAAAAATTGCAACCATTATATCTTTAAGCTGCATGCTGTCATGATGAAGTATCCTAATGTGCATCACTTGGAGGAACACCATCCTCCTGCAGGATCTGTGAACAGCTACGATTTCTAACAACCAAATCACTTCCACGTGATTTGCTTAACTATCTTTATTATGTGTCTATCCATCAACAGGTATGCACATGGGGAGCTTGTGTCTGCATTTAGGCAAACTGTCGCAGCTCTTGCGCAGTTATCAAACTCCCAGCTCCAAAGCTGGAGTGCACCTGGGCACATCTACATTTCTCCCAGGACAACTACAATATTTCAACACAGCTGGCAGAGCTTGTGGTATCACACTCACCCTGGGTGGGACAGTCTGCAGGGCTGTGATGTAGTTCTCCAGAGCAATGCGTCGACGGTCATTCAGCATGGCTTCCACTCGTGCCATGTGAGTCTCCACAAGCTGCTGTCTTTCATTTGCTGCTTCTTGTTCCAGTGATTCCACTTTCTCCTGAAAATGCTGAATAAAACATCAATCACAACAGAAACAGAGAAGACATCAGCATAGATGAGGAAAAAAAAGAGCGGAGAACAACATGAAAACATAAAGTAGATTATAAAGTTACATCACACCCAGCACCCTTGTATCTTAACTGGGGACCCAGATGGTAAGGTTGTGGTTGCATTTTCCTTTACCTGGATAACAGCTTTCTTGTCAGCCTTTGGCAAATTCTTTGCTTGGCGTTCTGCCTCTTCCCACTCTCTCATGACCTAATGAACAAAACAAGGAGTGTGACTTGCCTATTTTCCTCTCTTGTCCCATGGCTTAGCAGCAGCCTAGCACTGCAGCTCCAAGAGTCATATTTTTTCATTCCTCTCCTCCTTCTATCTCTAGAAAAAAAGGCAGTTAAAATATTTTGTGAAGGTAAGAGCCTGTTATTAAATTTTAAAAAAAGCAGTACTTGCATGTCTGAACACTGTGCCAAGCTCTCACAACCCTGCTGTGAAGGAACACATTAACCAGCCCTGAAGCAAGGGAAGTAGAGATCTCCATGGGTGAACACACAAACCCTTTTTAATCTCAGGCAGAAAGAAAACCAGTTCCACCTATCATACAACCTTGGACAAACTGAGTAAATTTCACCTCATCCCAATTGGATCACTGATGGAGGAGGTGCAACTGACACCAAAGAAGGCTTCAAGCATCAGCACCTTGATATTTAAAAGCCTCTCATGTCTTTTCTATATAGCCTCCCATGGGCAGCTGCACACAGCTTTGGCTCTTTCTCTCTTCCTTCTGCGGTTCTGGCTAGCTCCTTCCCATCCCTAGCATGGCCACCTAACCCTATCTGTCCCTCATATGATGTCTTACCATTTCTGTCCCTTGCAAAACCTCCTGTCCTATCCTCCTCACAGCACAGCCAACAGACTCCAACTGACCACTCTACCACTTAGCTCACTCTTTTATCACACCCACAGCTGTGAATGCAAGGCTGTTCCCCCTCTTTGGTAATTAACACAGGTGCAATATATCAGGGGCAAGATTGCCTTCAGCACTATCTCTATCTTTCCTCCCACAGATCGTGCCACCTTTTTTGGCACGGCAAAACCTTTTAATTTATTCAGGCTGCATCACTGGCCTGAGTAGGGCGGATTAAAAATTACACGTAATTTGTGCTAGTCCAGCTATTCGTCCAGAAACATGGGTTGTAGAAACACTTCCAAGAACTGAATATGTATCTTAAGTACAACACCGTCAGAAAAATAATGTAGGAGAGATATTTTGGTGTCCTTTCTTTCAGCAATGTGAGAAGCGTCCTCTCCCTGTAACACAGAGCAGTAGTATTTCAATAGTCAGGGAGTGGGTTAATTTGCAGTCCATGAGATCTGAAACCTTTCTCTGGTCTTACCTAGGGCCTTCATTCATTTCACACCTAGACAGCAATCTCCTCAGATAATACATTTTATATAGGAACAGTTGTTCCCACTGAATGAAGTGCACACAGATAGGTGACTATTTATGTGCAGGATTAGCACAATAATAAACCTATAAGCAATTACTCACAATGTGCATTTCCTTTCCTTCCCTTCTCAATGAAACACACACTTCCACACCATTTAATAGAAATGGTCAAGATAATTTAAAAAAATTCTCAGAGTCCACATGGACAACTGAAATTTTACCAAAACCAATACCAAAGGCTGGAGGAATAAGACCTACTGTGTCTCATGTTTTCAAGTTGAGCCTCCAGCACTCACCTCCTCTCTCAGGCTTCCCAGGTTTTCCACACACCACACCAGACATTGCTAATCAGGCTCTTTGATGAACAGACTGGAAAGTGCTGGTGGTGCCTCAGGGTAGCTGGCTGAGTCTGTGCCTTAAAACAAAAAACCCACACAAACCTGGGCTCAAAAGAGGCTTTTACAAGTCCCAGGCCTTGAAATGTAGTACCTCTCAGTTCTATACAGGGTTGTAGGATTACCCAGCAGGCTGTCACCTGCGCTCCAAAACCTCCAAAACAACTCAATGTATTGGATTTTGTTGTGAAATTTTAATCTTCCCTTTCACCCCAAATCCTAGTAGACAAGACAGCAGTATATGAGTCATGGTAAAACCAGATCAAATCATAGTAAGCTAAATTATTTATCTGTAAGAGATTCTGGCCTCAATAACAGCCCAAAAGAATAGAGGCTTATCTTTTGGAAAGCTAATGGGGTGCTGAAAACTTGAAAGTGGGAAATTATTTTGCCTGCTTTTCAGCTTTACCAGGGGCATGGTTAGGCAGCAGTTATAAGCAGACACCTGAAATTAAATACTTAGAATCATGGTCTTTATCTCACCCCACTCTTTTACTGGACACTGTAAGCTGAAATTTGAGTCCCAAGAACTGTACTCCAACCTAGGTAATAGTCAGCCTAAAACTGCCTCTTCAGTTTACATTATCTTCTCATCAGACAATACCCATTGATGTTTAAATTGAAGCCAAGCTTTAAGGCAGTAGGAAAACAAAATTTACAAGGAGCTGTAGCAAGGAACTAATGACAGAGAGCATGATGAGCAGTGCACAGAAGTTATAGGCCCCCCACATGCTACTACTGCAGTACTTTGGCACAGGAGATTTTACTGATTCTTTGACAAAACAGGACTAGATGACATGAACTGACACTACAATTTAGAGCACAGTGATGTGTTCTAGAAAAAAACTTTTTAATTCTCAGAGTGCTGCAGTATATTCAGTGCACATTAAACATTCAGCTCTTAATTGTGCTTAGGCCATATGACTTTGGAGCCTGAGAAAATAATTTGTGTACATAGGCAGCACCTTTCCAGAGACCTGACATGCCACTGGTGGCAGGATGTGTCAGAGACTGAAATGTTACAGTTTTGCCTATTACAGCAAAAGTACATAACAATAGCTGCACAGAAGACCACCCAAGCCCACCCTGAATGGGCCTCCTGACTCAAACCCTGAACTGTGAGTTAAACAGCCTAAAGAACACAGATAAGAAAAGTGACACTATTATTCAAAGCACCTGGAAGAGCATCCACTGCAGGGCCCAGCCTAGCAGAGGATGGAGGCTATAGCCCCAGGCTTATCTGCCACCAGGCTCCACACAGGAGGGCTTTGAGTGTTTGGGTGTATGTTGAGAAAGCCTCTGGTGAGAGGCAATGAATGCCATTCCTCCGCTGTGCAGAGGAGCCCAGGGGCCAGGAAAGGCCACATCCATGTGAAGGACAGCTGAGGGGGTGTCATGGCCCATCAAAGGCCCCCCCAAAGGGGTCCCCAGACCCTGCACCAGGGCACTGCAATATAATGCAACAGATCCACAGAGTTGCAAGGGACAGTGTCAAAACTAAACCCCTTAGGGGAGGCACCTGGCATTCCCACCGGGCTCAAAAGTATATTAATCCATGGGATTCTAGACTTTTCAGCACCACTGCGGCAGGGGACCCTCACCACCAAGAAGACCAGATGGAGAAGAAGAATGAGATGTCGCTGGGACCCCTGGAAGGAGAGTATGTTTCTACCTAACCCCTGTCACTCTCTCCCAGTCCCCCCACCCCCCTGCACAACTCTTTTTCTATTTCTTTCTTTTTTTTTTTCCTCTCTCTTTGCCTCTTTTACTACTAAATAAAATATATCAAGTTTTTTTGGCAACAACATTTAACCTTGTTTGGTTTTAATCACATTTTTTCAGTATATGTCAAACCTTCCTGGGCCCAATCCATTATATTCAGACTTAGTATCCTTTGGTCTACTGTGTACTACCCCCCAAAGGAGTCCCCAGACCCTGCACCAGAGCACTACGTGTGACACTATCTGATGCAACAGATCCACAGTCTTGCACAGTGTCAAACAGGCCCCCCTCAGGGAGGTACCGGTGTGTTCCCACCTGCCCAAATGTATATTAATCCATGGAATTCTATACTTTTCGGCAGGGGACCCTCACCACCTAGAAGATCAGACAGAGGGGAACAATGAGACATCACTGAGATCCATGGAGGGGTGATATGCTTCGACTTCACCTCTGTCACTCTCCCTGTCCATCTGTCCCCCTCTTTTTTTTTTTTTTTCTTTTTTTCTTTCTTTTCTCTTTCTTTCTCTTTGCTTTTTAAAATAAAATCTATTGATTTTTTGGTATCAGCATCTAACCACTTTTGGATTTTATCCTGTTCTGGGGAATATTTGAACCAATATTTGAATGAATATTCAGGGTTCTTTCTGCTTTATTCAGAGTTAGTACTCTTTGCTCCTCTGTGATTAGAGAGGATTGCAACAGGATGTGAATTTACAGAAGGCTGAGAAATTATGGCATTAAGCCAAGTCATAAACTACAATGATGTGCTCAACATCACTGACCATTAGCCAAGATGAGCAACTTAATGATTTTCTTCTCCCTCTTCTCCTTTTCTGTCCTAAAATCGCATCACTGACATTTGCCTGATTTTTTGACTCTGAAAAAGCAGTTATGGATTTTCAGAGCAAGAGCTCCCTTGCCATCTTTATCCTGCAAACTAACCCTCTGCTAATTGGCATGACAAAAATAAGCACTGTGGGTAACGTGATTTGGCTACACCAGGTCTGTCTCTGTCCGTTTTATTTCTTTAAACCTTTTAAGGCATGGAAGGCAGTATGATAAACTGACAGCCTATACAGCTAGTTGGGAGGGGTGTAAATCAGTGGCCTCAGAGCTCAGCTATGGTGCCACAAAACTGAAAGGTTTCGAAAAAAACCCAGAATTACATGGCTGTTTGCAGAAACAGTATTCCTGTAAAGACTGCTGTGCCCTAAGTGACGATTTTTGTAACACAGAAGACTTCAGGGCTTAAGAGCATCTGTGTGTGTGAACTAAACAACTGAAGATACAGCTATCCATGGGCCATGCTACCACCCACATGCTACCACTTCAGGGAACTCCTGACCAAAGGTCATCACTTCAGGGAATTGGGAGTGAGAAATATGCCATAGCAATACAGAGGACCCCAAAGAGCAAAGAGCAGAAAAAATCCCCCAGTTACACAAATGCAGAAAAAGGCTGAACTTGGCCTCCACACTTACAAACTTCTCTGTTAACAGCACAGACCTATGAAAAACACAGACATCTAGGGCCCTTCAAGGGTTGGAGGCTTTGTACAGGGAAAATAACGTCTGATTGAGATATAAGCAAGCCATTTCAAAGTCAAACTTCTTCAAAACTCAGGCCTTAAAGCCTGGCAGATGCTTTCTGAAATTGGGCTGTAAGGGATAGCAAGAGGGAGAAGCAGTATGGAAAAAGTCATTCATTATTAAGAGATGCTAAATACAAAAATTTCATTATGTATTGAAGCAGCAGAATTCACTCTCATTTTTTACACTAGGGCACAAAAGCATATATGCAAGAGAAGAACTTGTGGCAGACATTTGGGTTAGCACAATCAGGCCAGCAGAGGTGCTTGCCTGAAGGCTGGCTTAGTGAGAAGGTCACAGTCATGCCAAAAGAGTGTCTATCTTTGTCAAGGGCTTTTGTTCCACACTAAAGTCTTGACCTTTTTTCTGATAATAACATCATTAAACTTTTCCAAAGAGTCCTGAGGAGGGTAATCCTATTAACTGGACAGTTATAAGGAAGGAAACAGGCTTCCCACACACAGTAGTAGAGATGGTGTAATATAGGGAATACATGAACTGGTATTATTTAACATCTTTGCTGAGGACATGGACAGTAGAACTGAGAGCAATCTCAGCTAGGTGACACCAAGGTCAGTGATGTGATACTCCAGAGGGAAGGGATGTCATTCAGAGGGACCTGGACAGACTTAATAGGCAGGCCTGGGAAAACCTCAGGTTCAAGTTCAGCAGGGCCACGTGTGGGCTCCTGCACCTGGGTCAGGGCAATCCCCAAATCAATATAGGCTGAGCAATGAGCAGAATGAGAGAAGCCATGGGAAAAGGACTTGAGTGTCCTGGTGGATGAAAAACCAAATATGAGCTAGCCATGTGTGCTCAGAGCCCAAGAAGCCCTGTGTATCCTGTATCCAAAGCACCATGGACAGCAGGTTGAAGAAGGGATTCTGTCCCTTTGCTCTGCTCTGGTGAGACCCCACCTGCAGGGCTGCATCCAGCTCTGGGTGCCAACACAAGATGCACACCAGCATGCTTGAGTGAGTCTAGAGGAGGACTGTGAAGATGATAAAGGATTGGACTACCTCCTCTGTGAGGCCAGGGTGAGAGATTTGGGGTTATTAACTCTGGAGAATAGAAGACTTCAAGGAGACCTTATAGCAGCCCTCCATTGTCTAAAACATGCCTTCATGAAGGCAGAAGAGGAGACTTTTCACAAGGGAATGTAGTGAATAAGGATGATTAAGTGATTAAACCTACTTTTAAACTGAAAGAAAGTAAGTTTAGATGAACTATTAGGAAGAAATTCTTTACTGTGAGGGTGGCGAGGCCCTAGCACAGGCTGCCCAGAGAAGTTGTGGATGCCCCATCCCTAGAAATGTTCAAGGCCAGGCTAGATGGGATTTTGGGCAATCTGATGTATTGGAAGGTGCCCCTGCCAATGGCAGGGGGATGGAACTAAATGATCTTTAAGTTCCCTTCCAATTCAAACCATTCTGTGATTCTACAGTGTCACTGGGACTAAGAATCAGCTGAAGACATATCCAGGATGTTGAAACAAGGGGCATGCAATGACCAAAACAAAAAAAAAAGCTTGGACGAACACCAGACCTGTTCAGGTTCTCAGGTTGAGAATGTCAGTATTTTCAGATCTTTGCTTTGGAAATAAACTTCCAAGAAGCAAAACTATTCTAGGACACAAGGTATCATTAAGTTCCTATCATAAGTATTCTATATGCTACAATTCCAGAAATATTGTAGACAGACAAAGGAAGAGCAAATTTAAGATGTGAGGATGTCACAAGATGTCTGAGGAGAGAAATTATAAATATACTGCTCCCTTGAATAAGGTTCAGTATCTTGCTCATCAGGCTATCTAGTAGGAACTAAGAAAGGGAGCTGTACAAGGCATTAAGAAACTGAAAAGACAGAGAAAAGGGGGAATTGTGCCAAAACAAGAAACAAGAACCATGGCACCTAGCAATTAGTTAGCATAACCTTTCCCTGTTATCTTTCAGAGAGCAGCAAACATTTAAAGGTTACACATGCATCATTAAATGGCTACCCTTGTTTGCATGGAAATGCAGTTTTCCTGCTATTGAGGCTGTATTATTAATTCTTAGGAAAAGCTTAAAATTTTGTGTTAACATAATTCTCCTTACAGTGCTTCCTGTAAGTTAGGAAAGTTTATAAGCCTTGTTGCTTCAGGTGTGGTGCAGGAAAACTTTCATGATCTGTAATCTAAAGGGACGGACAATTTAGAGCACAAGGTTTAAACGAGTCTGAACCAGAGGTGCATCAAGTCATCCCAGAGACAGACTTTTCTACTAAAAGTCTTTCATGAGCTGTGAACTATGATGTGACATCATCACTGACAGAATCTTGGTCTCTGCTCATGTGAACAACTTTATACAAGAGAAAAAGAAACACAAGTTGTCAGAATTTCATGATAAATTAACGGAATCTCAGAAGGAGGATATGCAGAATACTTACATTTTTCCTGATGACATGATTTAAAATATTTCACTTCAGTTTAGTGATAAACTTCCCTACTCCTTAGATGATTACATTTTGCATGTCAACTAGAATGCATCTGATTTTCTTATTAGTTAATTGGCTGTTGCAAAATAAGGTGAGCACCAAACTCAGTACTATTTTAAAACTACCCTTTTTATTAAATGAAATAAATTATTTGTGTTTTGTGAACAAACCAATCTTTTTCAGATTATGACATTTATCAAGATTAAAGAATTACTTGATCTTTTCTTCTCTTTTTATTAAAAGAAAAATGGTCATTTCTGCTGCTTGATAAGCCTCCACTTTTCAGCTTTGAAAGAACTGGACCGAATAAAAAAAAAAGTTTGGTGCAGCTGGAAGATTTGGCTAGTGACTCTCATCTGTTAACTTTTCTTTTTACCAAGAAAAGCATTGACAGCAAAGGTGTACTGAGTTAACTTATTCACCATTCTTTTCAACACAAGTACGAGCTCCATATTAATTTTTAGCTACATATATATATTTTAGTTTTCTATTAAGTACATACCTGATTTTAAAGAAAATGTAAAAAGCCATTTTAAAATAAGTTGCCAGAAAAGGAAACCAGTGGTATTGGACATAGATGTTCATGTGAGGAAACAGAGAATGGTGAACTAGCTGGCTTTTCTACTTGCCCATAGCATCTACTATTTTTTACATATTTGACAAGTTAACATGGAGAGGCTAGTTCAATACTGTACAAATCATAACTTAAAGTTTCTAAAAAATTAGCTTTGCCTTCTACGAGTAAACTCTGATCGTCAAAGCTCTGCAGGGGGTCTGTGTACTTCAAGACATATGTCCTTTAAGATGTGATTTCATAAGCAGCTTAGGCAACTTAATGATTAATTTTTTTTTTTTTTTTTTTTTTTTTTTTTAATGTACCTATCATGCTGTTTTCTACCAGGGCTGACTTAGGTTGCTGAACTGGCCAGAGCGACTTATTTGACTTGTTTTTGGAAGACTGACATTGCAGGAGAGGGGCAGCTGACTCA
This sequence comes from Sinosuthora webbiana, assembly GCA_013397395.1. NCBI lineage: Eukaryota > Metazoa > Chordata > Aves > Passeriformes > Sylviidae > Sinosuthora > Sinosuthora webbiana. The sequence goes on along the minus strand of VXBN01009784.1, from coordinate 231,803 downwards.
CCTCACCCCCTGTGTGCTCAGTGCTGACAGGAAAGATGGCTAGGAACGCACCAGCTCCAGTTTCAGTCAAAGCCCTGAATCACACCCTTTAGTTGAGAGGGTCCTCCAGATGCTCATGTTAAAACAGAAAATACACAGTTCACCCAAATACTGCCCCTAATTACTCATCTTAGCCTTTACATACCAGGATTTTGTAGACAAACGTGGAACCACAGTGAGAATCTGGAGACTATGCCAAAGAAATCTGCATTGGCTGTCCTTTGCTCTCAGGAAACACACCTCAACAGCATTTTTTACAAAAAGGTTATTTCAAGGGAAGGAAAAATGGGGTGGTGACTGTATTATCCACCAACCCTCTGCATGCGTAGCCAAGGTAGGGTCTCTTTCTGCTAGGCAGGCTGTGTGCCTTTTTTCTTCTCCAGATTCCCTGTCCATTAAATTGGCTCTATTTTCTCTGTTGAAAGAGGAGAGGCATTATTTGTGCTTCAACACTTCCCAGGCAGATGAGGAGCAGCTATCTTCCTACCTATGACATGTCATATTCTCAGTATGTGGCTTGCACCACTTGGATGAGTACTTCAGGTAAGAAGCCCTGCCCAATTTATTAGAAAAGTGCCAATACAGTGCCAATAGACAGGGACGTACACTAAGAACATAATTCCATTTTCATTCATGACATTTTCTTTTGATTTTTGGAATAACATTTTAATACAGAGCTAAAGGCTAATAATGTATCAGTAACAGACAGATACACAGAAATCCCATCAGGGAAACAAAGTCATAATGAAAAAATACAGTAAATTAGCTACATGGGTATATGAAATGCATCTGAATTATACTACATTTATTTTATTGTGGTTGTTTCATTCTCAAAAAATATGCATACAAGCTTTCCTTTAAACCTGCTATGTTTTTTCTTTATTGTTATTAAAGCAGAACTGTGACCATTTTTATTAGCATTGCTATTATAAACCCTGTTTCTGAGAGAGTGGGTGACTCATCTCTCACTGGATTAAAACCCAGGTACAGTTTCAGGCTACACAAATCTCTTTGGTTGAAGGGAAAGAAAAGGATTGATTCTGTTTGGATTTTTAGTTCAAAAGCACCAGTTTTTCCTCTTTTCTTTGACTTTATCTTGAGGCTAAAAACCATTAGATGACCATATGCAATCTTACCTCCAGGGCACACACAGAAAACGAAGCCCAACACAATCTCCCTCAGCTGCTCCAAGGGAAGGACAATTAATACAGTGACCAAGTTCTTTTGAAACATGAACAATCTCACAAAAAAAACATTCTCCCACAAAGATGACATTTTAAATAGTTTTTTCTTTTTTTTAACCCTTCTAGTAACTGTAGCGACTTATGATTATAGTGGTGACACAACCACAAATGCGTGTCAGTCAGTCAGCTGAATTCTTAGATAAGAGCCAGAAAGGCAATAAATGGTGTGCTTACAGCACTGCAAATTGGCAGGGCACCTGGATTAAGCCTTGGGAAAGAACAAGATGAAGGATCACTTATCATTTAACAGACAAACTCACACACTTAGGATTAAAGAAATCTCCCCTTACCTGAGACATTCGTTCACGATGTTTAGCTTCAAGCCTCTCCTTGGCTTTCTGGAAATGGGCATGTTCATTCTCATCTCCAGGTGTCTCCAAATATTTGTCAACAGCATCAGGAGTGCTAGCAGCTGTGGTAGGGACTGACGTAAAATTTGGAGGTGGAGGGAGGGAGGGGAGGGAAAAGAAAAGAAGAATTTCTACGTTAGTATGGGAAAAATTTAGATGGATTATTAAAGAAGCATCTGTTCTAATTTCCATCGGAATACAGCCATCTATTTAGCCTCAGAGGAAGTCATAGAAACAGAGTTTAGATGAATATGTTACACACAGCAAATACATATAAATACATCAGGATTTCTTCCCCGTCCCTCACCCCATTTTATAAACCAAGAGAAGCTCTACAGATTGAACAAAACAATGTTCTTGAAGCAGGTTAGAAACTGCTGCCAAAAGAAAAATTCCAAGTATGAAAAAAGTCTGACAATGAGTGAAATCCATAAGCTAGGAAAACACCCTTTGTAAACTTACATACTTTGTACATAAGTTTACTTTTAAAACATAAATTGTAACATATAAGTGTGACTGTAAATCCCTTTTAAAGCACTTACAGACCTCACAGTACCTAATGAAATAGGTCAAATTGTTCCCTTAGCAACAGTTTGGCTTCACAGATCATTACTTTATTTGTAACAACTTTGATTAAAAAAAAAACCCTCACAAAGGCTGGAAATAATCGGCGAGCTTGCACTAATTGCCAGACATTCCTGTTGGATGACTAGGAGGTATCTGTGACACTGGTAGTGGAAAGATTTGGTTTTAGGGTAATTCAAGCAAAGTGAGAACAGTCCCCTCACTATGCAGTGATATCCAACCCCTACTTTGTGAAGACTGATTCTGTTTTCCTTTAATATGTAAGAATTTAACTAATTGGTATGGCATCAAACAACAGGCAGCCTGAAAGAGTTTAGTGAAATCTCTCAGAGACTCCTTGGAGAGGAAGAAAACCCACTCAATGAAACACACTCTTTTTATTCCTGATCCATTATCTTAATTAAAGGTGCTACTTGCCATTTAAACTAGGTTTAAGTTGAATTTTCTCATATAAAAAGCCTCCTGAGTAATAACTTCAAGATACATTTACTACCCATGCACAGCTAGAACTTGGCAATCAAGCCTTCCACGAATGCCTTCCTTTTCACCAAACCTGACAAACAGAATTTTGCCTTGCTGATATCCATTCAACATTCATCCATTAGTGGCTCAGATCACACCTCTCAAAGTTCTTTGATGCACTTCATGACTGGGAGGAAGTCCCCAAAGCAAAACTTTCTCAAGCATCTTTGTGATACTCAGCTGCAAAGTCATTCTCTTTCAACTTATGATAAGTTTAAATATTTATGAGAGGAAAAAATGTTAAATTCTTCACATGGTTCAAATGAGAACAAATACAAGACAGAAGTATTTTCCTGAACATGACTTGTTCCAAAGTTGTAAACAAGAGTCATCAAGTTCCACAGAGTAAAAAAGAACCAAAACAAAAATGCTGTGGGGTTAGACCCAGCAAAATAAGTTACAGTAAACATTGCCCACAGCAATACCTTATATTAATTAAATTCTTTATGCTTGAAGTTAGTAGTAGTCTAACTTTTGGATATGAAAATGTTTGCATTATTTCCTTTTTGAATCCTAAACTTCACCCGCTTACTTATTAAAAGGTTTAGTAAAACATGTGTGGTTCAAAGGTAAAATAATAGTGCAAATTTGCATAGATGAAGAAATTGTGGAAACAGAAATTAGTCACTTGCATCCACTAAAAGGTCGTAGTCAAAATTATCAATTTAAATTGATGATATTAGAAGTCACAGTTCTTTAATGCCTTCGACACTGGAAGTTGGCATGCAACTTTAGCTGCCAAAATATTTTACTTCCTGCTAACTAGGGAGATGTCAACATCCCAAACAAACAAACAAACAATGGATAAAGGAAATTACTGACAACAGGAGTATCATCTTATAAGCTGCTGCTGTAAAAGGTATAGATATTTATTTGCAATGTACCTATGAAGAAAAATTAAAGTGGACAGTATCTGCCACTCAAAAAATAACCAAGAAGTTTAGCAAGTTTGGAAGTTCACAGTATTTAGTCTAGAGAATAAATACTCCTGCACCCAAATTCACCCAAAAACTTGTCATAGTGTTCTAAACTGATCAAAAATAAAACCATGTGTGTCAACATTTAAACTTCCTACTAGGTTTCATGCTTTATGCAAGGAAGGAAGGAACTGACAATACTGAACCCTGTTGGTTCCCTCTGCTGTGAGCCACAGAAATTTAGTAGAATCATAAAATTAAAAAAAAAAAAAAAAGGTCATTTTAATGATATGTCAAAATTTTCAAAAACTGACTGTGCCACCAGATTACAACTCACTCCCACTTTGAATGAGGAACAAATGAAAATACAGTGAATTCCACCCGGCTCTGATGGCTGCTGGAGCTGCTAGGAGAGCTGCCTGAGAAATGAAGTACATTTAAGAGAATGTATTTCCCCAGCTTTTAAGTCCCCAAGTTAAGAATTAAACATTAATATAATTTCAAAATAGCACTCATTTTAAAAAAATATATTTCCTGTAACTTTAATGATGTTTAAAATGCAACAATTAACAGGCAAGTAAAAAATTTAGTACAATAGATTTTAGTACAAGACAGAAAGCTTCCCTTCAGTAACAGCAATATGTTTGCTTATTCTTTTCAATATATACTAATTCTGAGGCGATTAACTGCAAATTAACCACCTGACAGATTCTATGACTTTAAAGAAGCCATTATGGACAGTCACACAGTAGGAGTTTGAATCATTACATTGAACGGAAACCATAGACAATACTGAATATTCTTATTAAAAATCAGTAGAGACTGAGCAGGTGGTCTGACAGGCTGAAGGGACTGGTAACATCAGCCTCAAAACCTTCTACTTCTAAGGCAATTACATATCAATTTCCATGGAGCTGGATGATAAATGAAAAAAAATATGACAGCAGTAGTTCCCACCCAACAGATAAATAATTTCCATCAGACCTCAGAGCACCAGTCAAATCCACTGAACACGGAGGGAGTTAAAGGCTTTGCACGACAGGACAGACCCACCTTTCCAGATCAAGGCAAAGAGACTGACTGTCCTAGGGTCACTTTGTGATGCTTGCATCCCCAATTGTCTGTTCTGTTTATGTTGGATAATATGTCCTGTACCTTAAGACTGGTTCTGAGAGCAAAGAGTGGGGGAAGAAGAAGCGCTGTTTGTTTTCAGAAACTACTCTGACTTCTCCACATTCCAGCTCCTGGACAGACAGTGGGACAGATCTCCTTTGCTTTTAGTTAGTTTAGCTAGCTGAGGCAGAGAAGTTCCCTGGACTGTTTTTTTCTCTTTTTCTTGGGACTGTTTAAACCTGCTCTGGACTAAAAACCCAGAAGAGCACCGGGAGCTCACAACTGTGGCCCACCAGGGCCCAGGACAGCATTTTCCAGCACCAGAGGGACTGATAAGAGACTGGGTAAGCTGAGCTGCAACCCACGGCAAGGATGTTCTAAGTTTGACATCTCACTTCAGAACAATGAGAGGTTTTATTGTTTCATATTATTCATTTTTATGCTGGTGGGAACTTTGTTTGTTGAATACATAGTTTTTTCCACTTTTCTCTAAGGAGATTTTTTCCCAGACCAATTGGGGAAGGGGCCATTTGGGTTTGCTTTTCCAGAGGGACCCCATTCAGAGGTTTCCTCCCAAATCTGCCCTAAACCAGAACAGAAAGCAAGAAAGCAGAATAAAACATGCTTTTTTAAACTATATTTTTTTAAGAGAAAGTGTTCAAGATTTTACTATTCAGATTTCACAGTGTATGGGTGTTTGTGACAACAGAACATCCTCACATTTTGGTTCAGTCCAATTCCAAGTCATTACCAGAAAATCTGACTCATCTGACACTTTCACCATTTGCCCACTATACAAGAGAAATCCAATGATATCCATCATTTCATATTACTCTCTAAAATCTAACTAGTTTGTAAAATCTAACCTCAAATGCAAACTATAGGTAGACAAAGGAAAGATGTGCTTTAGCACCCTTCTTGCCTCCTGCCTAACAGAGGCTTGATTTTTTTTTGTTGTTGTTTGTTTTAATACTACACAAGGGAGCAAGAACAATCTGAACTTTGGAGAGAAAAGAAATAAAGAATGGAATAAGTAAATTAATAATAATGAAGTGGGGAGGAGAAGGCACAAAAAGCAAATACAAAGACTTAATTAAGGGTGACAGTGGTGGGGGGGAAACAACAGGAGAGAACAGGAGTGGCCTTGATGGAAACTATTCTCCATTGTTTTTCTTTTCTTCTGTGAGACCAGGGTGAAATATGGTGTCTGTGCTACCTCTTTCAGCAACATTAGATTAGTACTGAACACAAGACATCATTTCAGTGGTGAAATTTATTATATTCAGCACTTCCAATTATTTTCATTACAATTTCTATTCAGCAAAAATATGAAAAATAAGGAGAAACAGCATGGTGCAACTGAAACAGTACATGAAACTAAAAGAAAACGAAGTTATTTCAGGAATAGAAAAAACAGGTTTATAGATGAGAGTATAGAAAACACATAACATTAAAAAACAGGAATAAAAATATAACTGAAATAGCTTGGAAAGTTTATCCTCATAGACTCAACTGCTGTTTGACAAACTACTGAAGAAAAAAAAATCAGAAAAAAAACCCTATGGGAAGTACAAAATCAGTTTGAGTTGTGCAAATAAAGTCAAACAAGCTCAAGTACTCAATCTAACTCCATTGTCCTTAAAGAGAAAATGACTTAGAACAAAAATTTGGACTTCCAAAATAAATCAAGAGAATTCTGGAAATGGTAGAAGTCTTGTCATTGTTTTATCGGAATGAATCTGAGGAAAAACTACCCAGCCAGACTACTTTCATGAGACAAAGCAGAACCTCCTGAGCAGAAGAGAAGATAATTTATCTTCCCAAAGAGAGGATGCAATTAGAGTCAAACCGTGTTTTGCACCTCTGGAAACACCTTACCTAACACAGGAATTTAATGGTTCAAAATGTTCTTCTGTCAGTAAATACATTAGACCTCACTCCTACCTCCTGCATAGACCTCACCCTTCACTACATCTTCTGTCTTGTTGCAGAAGCTGATCATGGTTCATGAAGTACCCTCCTCACTCCCATCATGGCAGATTTCTCCACATCCCTTCCCTGGAGCTTAGCCATGAACAGCTCTAGAAGACGGTGAGATAAAATACTGCTGGAGCACCAATCCTGCCTCCAGGACTGCTCTTGCTTCCGCTCCAATAAAATACACGTCACTTCCCCTGCTCCATGACACACATAGTAGCCCTTGCTAGAGCTCTTTATTTGTTTGTGTGCATTTTTAACCCTTCTACTTACTGCAAATGCTCCTGAAAAGGCCCTGAGATGCTGCTTGTGTTCTGCTCCTCCCATGCCCTGTGAGCAGACAGGGCAGTAAGACATGTACTCACACTGTAATGTTTCAGATGTAAATGTCAGCTGATGCTCTCCCCAGCAGTACCTGCTGGTAAAGCAGACTGGGAGGAGAGTGTACAAGAGGCTTTCAAAACAGAACCCATCTGATAAAACTACCACCTAATTTATCAGCTTCAATGGTGTATGGTGGAGAAAGCCACCCCTCCCAAACAGTGCAAACACTGTTTTTCCGGCAAAAACAGTTATTACAACATATGGTTGAGTTAAAATAAGTGGGAGGCGATTCACATCCATATGCACCAATGCTCTTAAGGAAACATAAAAAGTCAAATACCATTTCTCCCCTTCTCATTTCAAACACACACAAAGAATTTAACCAAACTAAACCAAACAAAGCCAAAAAAATCTGGAAATATGCATTCTAATATTTTTTAGCTTTGAAAAAAAAAGATCAGAAACACATGAGTATACATTGTAAAAAATATGAGCTATTTTTCAACTTACCTGAGGCTTCCCTAAAGTTAGTGGTTTTTCCTGCACATGTATTGTACATGCACATAGACACATGAAACATCAGTACACTTTGATAGAGAATAGGGAGAAGATGGGTGCAAAGGCCTCACCGGAGGAAGTGTTAAACTCTCAGCCCCCAACTCAGAGCCCACTTACAGTGCCAAGAAATCACCCACTACCATGCCAGGTTAGCAAGAGGCCAAGGAGGCCTGAGTGGTGAGCAGAGGTGTGGACAGACCGCGGCTGGGGTTAGTGTGAGCCCAGGCCCGCTCCCCGCATGGCGGGCACCGCGGAGGGCACTTACTGATGCTGCCACAGACTGCCATGCAGTATTCCTCCGAGTCAAAGTTGTTCCGGTTCCCGCCACAGCCGCCGTAAAAGAAGGGCGCACACTTTCCTTCAGCCACGTCAAAGTACCAGCGGGAGATCATCGCGCGGCACGGCCCAGTCTCGGCTTGCTCAGAGCACACCTCTAGTCACAGGAGACCCGGAGGAACCATATTTAGCATGGAAATGGTATTGTCTTGGCTTCTTAATTAGTTGTTTCTCTGTGTCCACACAACCAAGTGGGGAAGGAGTTGCACCAAGACAGTGCTTTGGAAGGAGATGCATCAAGGAGGTGTTTTGAAAACACCTTTATCTTTGGGAAACCCTTCCCAAAGATAATGAAGGTAAATTTTGAACTGACACAGATTCCCACCACGAAGTCTCTTTAGCCTGCCTACACCTTATGTTTTTAGCAACTTTATCTGCATACATTAAGAAGCGTAGCCCTGAAACAAATGTGGAATTTCATCTGCTTCCAACCAACTGACTGAGGGTTTTACTGATAGCCCTAGGTGGATTCCTGCCCAAGCAGGTTACTTGGTACCTGAAAGGAAATATCTGAAAGTAGGAGACATATTTTCCCTTGTTCTTTTTTAGCTCTATATACCCTCCCTGACCAAATTATACAAAAGAAAACAAACAAACAAATAATTATTTATACATTATAGTGGAAAACAAATTCTCTTCAGACACCTATTTAAATGTAGCCAGTGATGAAGAAACTCCCGTTTGCAAGCCATTGAGCACAGGGTATCTAATTCACACTTCGAGGGCTCACATATATAAAATTACTGCTGTAGTTTGAGCCATCCATGGGAGGAAATCTCACTCCTGTGAATATACCTGAAGGAAAAAAATTAAAATTATTTGTGCTTGTGTTCACTGTGAGCTGCTAAAGTCTCTGCCTACATTCTGCAACACAGGGGAACCTGAGGGATGAACCGAACCACAGAAATTAAAGGAAGACAAAACAAAATCTGCCTGCAATTGAGTTCAGCTAATTACACATGTAAATGTATAGCCCTTTACCAATAATGTTCCAAACAGACAAAACCAGTTTTATCTTTCAATGTGCTGCACAAGTAATTTCAAATATGCATAATATTAAACACCAATAAACCCCTCATTTACTTTCATCCCACACACTACCTGGCAACAAACTGCCACCTTCAACTAGAGACTTCTAAATTCTCTGCATAAATTTGAATTTTGTGGAAAGCAGATTCCTAGGGGTTGAAAGGTAGGAAGAAATATAGCACTGGAATTCCCCTGCATGCTCATCAGCTCTCAAATGTTGGCTACAAAAATGCTACTTTTCAGTGTCTGTCCTGATCCGTCAATTCACTATCCTCAGAAGCACCACTACTTATAAATAGGTTTTCATGTCCAATTGCCACTGGCAATACAACCTACATTTCCTTAAATATACAATATAGGTACAATTTTAAATTCATTTAACTTATTCAAATATTCTAACTATAAAAAATGTCAAGAATCAATTTCAGAAAGCATACATTTAGTCTAAGAGAAACAGATCCAAGAGTATACAACCATCAAGGATGTGCTAAAAATGCTGCACTTCTGTAGGAAGAAATTAGGGGGAAAAGAATACTGAGTTTTTTATTTGAAAAAAAAACAACAAAATAAGTATCATTAATTGCACAGCACATTAATTACAATTAATTCTATATTACCATATGATTAATTATAGACCATTTTTAGTATACAAGTAGTTCTCATTTATTTTAAAACCAAATCCAGTCACACCACCAAATTATACAGTCAAATCTTGACAAAAAGCTAAATTTGCATAGTCATGGAAAAGCTGTCACTTGTAAGTTAAAAATTAATAGGAACTCCTGATATAAAACAGACAGATACAATCAAAGAATTTTTACTGACAGGAAATGTAATTTCTGAAAATACAAAGGTCTCAACAATTCAATCTTCAACAATTCACTCTTCAATTTAATGCTGATTGTGGGCCAGCCTCTAGCCACACAGTAGCACCTTCTAGGTTTCCCTTAATATAGTTGTTTTGCTATACAGACTGATTTATTTTGTGCTGTTATCAGGCTGGAAACTACAGATTTAATCTGAAATTTCCTATGGGTACCTCCCTCGCAGAAATAGCAACAGAGATTTGAATGTGCAAAAGCAAAGGTATCTGTCCATCAGATTGGACATTGGAATTGTCTCTGTGATGAACTAAGTCATTTATACACATGATGATACACTTGAAGAAGTGTTCAGTAAACCACAGAGTAACATATTAAAAAGAGCAAGCCTGAAGCTTTGCAGCCCACTGTTGTGGCTGTCGACAGGCCCCCTGCCTGACTTGTAACCTCCCATCAGGGGAGGGACATCCTTCCCTCCAGCCTATACTGTCAACCCTACTGCCCCTGGTGAGACCAGATGGTTACTTAGGTCACCACAGAGAGAAATGCTCTATTGTTTTCTAATGTTTATGACCTAAATGAAGAATAAACAAGAGAAGGGGAAGTGCTCTGGTTTACTGTTTCATGACTGCTCTTTTTGACGGAAGTGTCTAGGAAATGTGTCACTGCTGTCATTCATCCTTTTCCTGATGTCACCATGCCTGTCTGCCATTCTCTGTGGAGGGCTCAGAGTAGCATTTCTTCACCCCTACTTTGGGGCAAACATACATTTTTAAACCAGCTTCTATTCCTGGGCAGTGATCCCATCACTCCTGTTTGTAGGCCAGATACTCCTCCTGCACCTCTCTACATTCCCATCCATCACTTGTCCTTACAAGAAAAAGCCACTGCATTTGGTTCTCAGCTGCAACACCTCAGCTGAGAAGATAGGGAAATGAAGTGCTGAGATGCGAAATTCAACAGGTTTTCTTGGGCTATTAATCCAAACACCACTTCCCCTTCCTTCTGCTGCTGCCAAGTGTAGCAATTAATGTCTACAAGGGGTGAACTATGGTATTTTAGCAGATATTAGGGGCAGGCAGGCAGCATGCACTGCTGTAGCAGGCTGGGTTCGATTATTCAAGATACAGCACAAATTAATGTCGTGGGTTGAGCTAAATGATTAAACGAAAAATTAAAAGCTGTCTTCGCTTCATATTTTAATTCTGTTGCTGAAAACTGAGACAAAGAGGAGTTACTTTTTACAAATGTGCAATTCCGTTTTCCTTGATATCACAAATAATTTGTATGCAGTACAGTGAGCTTTGCTTTGTTTAAGGAACTTGCTCACTCTTCCCCCTCCAAAGACAAAGTTTTGCCTTTAGCTTCAGGAATTTGGATACAATTAAAGAGGACAAGCCTTTGCAACAACCCAGGTTCACAAACAGTTGCTTTCAGACACTTCAGAGTTTTCAAACCATCCTACTCCAATAGTCAAATTTCCCTCATCCTGTGTCCTAAACCACAGGTGCCAATACCTTTGTTCTCCAAAACCTTAGACATGAGAAATTGCCTTTGAGATAATGAGGAAAGCATAAGTCAACTTTCCCCATGCCAAGCTTCTTGCACTTATTGCAGCATGTTGGACCCAACCCAGTTGTTTCTAACCAAGCAAGCACCACTCCCTGAAGGACAATGCTACAGCAAAGCTTTTTGATTTGCTTTTAAATTAAATAGTTGAATACTGAAAACTAACCAGTTACATTAAACATTGGCATGGACTGTATTATTTTTTTCTTTGAAAAGCACAGACTTCTACACCCTAGGAAATAGAGTCTTTAAGTATGTGGACATCGATTTATATTGACTTTATACAAAGTACTTCCATAAAGCACTCATTTACCAAAATGCTGTAAGTAGAGCTCATTAGAATTTATGTGTAAACATTTCAGATATTTTTGATGATCACTTTTTACAGAGGGAAATATAAATATGGTTCTGAATGTCAGTTTAAACTTTTCATTACCATTTTTTTTTCCTGCTACTTGAAGTGAAATTCTAATTGCTTTATTTCAAAATCTCAACTCCATGCTTTTTTTTCCCTTATGGGACTTAAATTCTTAACAACAACTTTTTCAACTGAGAAATTGGAAATAAAATGCGAACTTCTAATAGGGAGAAAAATTAAAGCTCTATTTAAATATTTCTACCACTGGAAATATCAAGTTCATTGAGTATTTTTTCAGGATTTGAATTTATTTACATGATCCTGAGAACTAAGCTCATTTAATGCAGGCAGTCAGCCCCAAACCTTAAATCAAAAATTAAATTTGAAGAGATCTAAGAAAAAAGGGACAAACAGGAGGAGTCAGGTTACTAACTGTGACCTGTCTTGGAAGTTGGTTTCCCATGTCTAGTTTACACCTCTGAGAATCTATTTACCTTAATGCTACAGAAGAAAGGTACCATCATGCTGACTTAAAAATACTGAAAGGTCTTGATAAATATAGCCATGGTAATGGCAAATATATTGTATTGATGAGGCTTTCTGTACTACCAGCCCTGCAAGTTTGAAGCTGATATAATCATGTACACACAACTAAATCATACTGTGGGTCTGAACAAGCCCATTAGCACTGGTGTGTGTTTGCTGTCCATTTGAAGTGTGTCACAATCACACACGACCTGAACACCTCTTAAATGAGGACCTCAAACACTCAGTTCCTTAAGTACATGGGATCAGATCTTTTATTTTATTATTTATATCCTGCTAAAGAACAGAGTAAGTAACTGATAAATGCAAGAGAGGCCAAAGGAATAAATCTCTCAAATGTGTATCATGAGATATATGCTCCCCTTCTTCAGGCACTAGTATATAAAATATCACAACTGGAGTAATTTTGGCTTCCATATCTTCAGGAATTGAGCTATAGTTTGAGGATATTAATATATATTCCTCCATATTAGTCTTTATTTTTTAAACTAGTGGAAAAAAACTAGGCAAGAGCAAATGCACTGTTTTTCTTCCAGTTATACTCTTTGTGTTCTAAAAAGGCACAACTCAATGAACCCATCAAAAGGGAATATTTGAAGATAATTTCACTGAAACAAAGCTTCTTCATTCCAAATATATGGTTAGAAGAAGCAACTAAATTTTAGTTTGAGTATTCCAAGACAAGAGCTAATTCCAGAAGAGGTTTTTGGAATTAGGAGAAGACAGCTGTGAAGCTGGCACATGCTCTGGGACTAAAGTTGCCACACAAGTTACACAGCTGCTAAAATGCTTTTTTACAGAGAAAAGTTTAAAAAGCAAAATGATGACTTCTCAATGCAATACTGAGGACAGCTCCTTCAAAGCTGTTAAATACCCTTAAATTGTAATTTCCATCCTGTGTAATCAATATGAAATTCTCTCTATAATGTTTATTCTTAGGCTACTGCAAGGGCATATTTAGAATATTTTTTAAAAAATTAACAGTATACTTGGCTAGAATACAAAGCCTTATAGTTCTGAAGCAGAACAAATATGTGAAACTGTATTTTTTATTTTTTGTGCACAACAGAACTACATTTGGAACTAAGGTGCCATTAAGTTACCACTGATGGCCAGAATGCAAACAAAAAAATCCAGCTTGATTTTGAATCTAGGTTAATACAGTTTCATGAATTTATGTGTTTTAGAAAAGGGAATATTTCCACATAATATCACAATTCTGCTAACATGGCATGACAATGAGTATGAGGACTAGCCCAGAAGTGCATTCCAGTCTTTTTATATAGCAAAATCTTCAGAAAAAAAAAAAAAACAAACCGCAAATAATTACTGCTTCAATATAATAAAATGACATTTTCTCTAGGGAAACAGATTCTTGGTAATTTTTTCTGGCAGGATGTATTTCAAGTGAAACTACTCTCCACCTTCCAACTTTACATAAAATAACACTGTTACTATGTTTAGTATTTCAGTACTTTTGCCCTTGACCCAAAAAGGTAATACTGTATTGCGTCTCCATCAACAAGATCAGTAGATTATAAAAAAGATTTCCTCCAACTGCAACATATAATAAAGTATTATATTATGGTGGAATAGTTGTGCTTTAAATTAAAATGTCTGATTAGAAGCTATAAATGCAAATCCATTAGGTTAATTTTATCAGCTCTCGTTCATAAATTAGAGTAGATGACCATTCTTAATGAAAACTTCATAGCAAAAAACTCCAGCGGATTTATCTTAATGTGTACTATTTAAATAGTAATCAATCATGTTTTCTTGATATGAAATGCAAACACACATCATCCCTCTCCAAATAATGCATACTGCATAGTCTTGAAGGTAAGGAAGAAGAACAAGGAACTACTACTATAGTACAAAGATGGTAACCTTTCAAAGATGGAAAGTTGCCCTGGTAAGCTATGGACGCTCCCTCGAAGTGTTCAAGGCCAGGATGGGCAGGACACGGAAAACCTGGTCTAGAGTGAAGTGTCCCTGCCCATGGCAAGGGGCTGTGACCTGGGTTGAAGTATATCCTGTCACCATCTTCATGAACTGTTGAAACCAAGTGAGGCAGTGCTCCCTGCCTCCCCCACTCTGGATTATCTTCTGTTAATGGGCCCATCAGCACCTTTGCCACATGACTCACAGATAACCCCCTCCTGGACTATCTCCTGTTAATGGGCCCATCAGGCCTTATCACATGACTCACCATCCCATTGTGAGATGCTCCGCCCAGAAGGAGGAACCAAGCATTCCAGCCTGGATATAAGCTGAGACTCGGAACACCAGAGCAGCCCTTACCCACTGGATTCCCAGAGGACTCGAGCTACCAGACCTTTCTACGGGATCACTGCTTCAGGAAGACCACCTCATCTGGACTGCTTCCATCATCCTGATCAGGTTGTATTCTGACTCTGTCAGTGGTCTTTTGTATTACTGCATCTATTTTTATTTTACCTTTTTTTTCCTTTCTTCCTATTAAATTGTATCTCTGACTTGGAGCCTCTCATTTGTTTTGCTTTCAAACCACTACAGGCTGGAACTGGGTTTGAGGCTCAACTGGGTATTTGAGGTTCCTTCTAAACCAGGTCAGTCTATGATTCTATGAAAGTGGGGCAAAGCTACAGAATGTAGAAAAAAAACCCCAATTAATGTAGCATACACTACTAATATTGTCCCAAAATTCCCAACTGACAGGTCTGGCAGTCAGGGTTAATCTCTCTTGCATTACAATATATAGTAGGAGTCACTGACTGGATTTTAAGTCTTCCAGTTAAAAATCTTTAGGAAAAAAAACCACACATGATGGATTAATGACACTAAGACCTACCATACCAACATCAGGCTTCTTTTGTCTTGCTAGGAAACCAGCATATGGTCTCTCACTTGTAACTCCAGACTGTAAATACAGTTAAAATGTCACATGAAGCAGCACTGGTTAGATTTTTTCCTAACTGCCTAAAGAAATCAAGCTGAATCAGAGAAAATCAGCTGATAAAAGGCAGTATTACACTGCTGGAGAGGGCGGGTGTGGCTTATGCTGCTGATTGCCCCACATCTGCTGGCAGGTGTGCAGAGAAGCTGCCAGGTGTTTTGTGCCAGGCTGCCAGGCTGATCCTGCTGCTCTCCTCTAATGAGATAGTGATTGACTATGATGTTGATGGGAAGCACTAAGCCAAAACTGCTTATTCTTTGTTGTTTGCCAAGAGAGACTAACTTTTCTTGTCACATCCTATGTCCTTCTGCTGTCCTGTGCAGAAGGACAGCAGAAACAAAATCCCAAACAACTGCACATGATGGGGGAAACAGTGCTCCTGCTTGCCTCCATCACACGCTGGAAAAATCACGGGGAGCCTGGATTCTCGGAAGCAGCTCTGCAACACCCATAACACCATGGCAATGATAGCAGAAATTAAACCACTCCCTTGCCTAAATCCTGGCCATCAGTCACTTCCCTTGCTCCACATAGACACAAAAATAAAGAGCAGGGCTTCATAAATGAGCCAAATTTTCTTCAGCACAAATACAGTGCTAACATCTCCCCATGACCAAAGGTGAAAAATGTGTATTTCACATTGATTTCACCATCTGAAACCCTGTAATCTCAGACCCACAATCCTCTGGATTTAACATCTGAAGCCGAGCAAGAGTATATCTGAAAGTTTAAACTGGGTCTGCTGCTATACGCCATATGAATTGAGAGTAAAGATGATCCCTCACAAAAGGTAGGAAAGTGAATACTGGAAAAGAGTGGGCTATGGAAAGTTTATTCACATTTTTAATAAACACATAAAAATGTGGTTGCTGAATGAAACTGAATGAAAATACTATCCTCCCACCAATGGACCTTTCTCATTCTCTAGGCAAGATTAATGTCCTTTTCACTGAAAAGAAGTTCATAAGTGGTTTTACGATTACTATTTTGGTCACGATTCATTAAAACATGCACAGAAATAAAACTGACTGAAAAATTGATTCTACAATAGCTCAAGTATCTTTAAAGTATAACACTGCATTTATGCTTTTTAATTATTTATATATGATGGCAGCCATTCCTCTGATAGAGCAGAGAAAGGGCTCACTACCAGCCCACAATTAGACTCTTCTGTATGGCTTTACAACAGTTGTTAATTTGAAAAGCAGCTCCTCTCAAACTGGATAAACACACTCTCTGTGTTCTTTAATGCTAAAGACATAATATTAGTTACAGCTTCCTAAAACTGGGTGTAAAGGGTTGTGAAGAGCATCCTAGGATGTTTTATGACTAGTGCTTGGCCAAGGCAGCCTGGAATAGAGCTCAGTCCACATGAATGAAGCTCTGAAACTCCAATCCTTCTAGAGAGGCTTTCAAGGTGTCTCCATAGTAAAGACCACTTCTTAATACATATGTTCTCAACAAGGTCCCTCTGCCTCTTCCATTTACAATGACACTGACAAACTTTTGTGTTTGCATCAGCAAGACACTCACGACACAAGTTTCTAAGCTGGATCTGCTGCCTGCACCAGGAGGACAGGCACCCTGTAAGAAGTTTTCTCTTGTATGTTGCAAGGGAAGCAAAAGCAAGGATCAAGGCTATGTCATTTGGACACTTCTACTTTAATAAATAAGCAAGCACTTTGCATAGTGCAGCTTTGTCAGATACCACTTACTCTCCAGGACAGTCCCTACACCAGCCGTGCCTCAGGAAGGCTGAAGGTCAGGAAGCCCAAAGGCTTGTGGCAGAAATGTGCTGAAAACTTGTACTGGTAACAGATTGTCCTCACATCACTTGAACTTATTTCTCTCATAGTCACCCAAGGTGGGAAATGTTAGTCTTGGGAACAACAATATGCTACCATTTAATGATCAACAAATATATACATTTCTAAAGGGCTTCTAAAAGGTCACTTCAATAGTTTACCTCATCTTTCATATGTTATGTTTTATATTCAGGTGATTGTATACTACTTTCCTGAAAGCTATAAATCTTAACCTCTTGAAAACATCACTGTCAGTAAAGAAATGTTTTCTACCAAATTTGTCCTCATTTCCACTCATCCAAAATCCCATTAAAGTCAAGTGTACTTTTTTTCTTTTCAATATTCATTTGCCAGTGAGAAGAGGGCATTTTATCCTCAGGGGATAAAAGCTTACATACAGAAATACGTTTAATTGATTTAAAGATATAAACTCCTCCTACCCCCTCCTCACTGAAAAGGCTCTCCAACAACTGAGCAAAACACTTCACAGTTACATAAGACAGAAACACACAAGACTCAGTTGCCAGCCTGAGAATGAAACATTTGCAAGTGATTTTAGCAAAGCTTTAGTGTTCCATATAGACTGAACAGAAAAATATAATCAGGTAACTCCACTTTTCCCAAAGCATCCCTGAGCGTGCTTCTGTACCCTCATGTGATAAACTGCAGCAATCACCCTCTGCTCTGACAAACACTGGAAAAAAGGCTCAAGAGAAAGGGACACCGCCACATGCAAAATGTGGGACTCCACTACCACTGGAGTCCCAAGAATACTGAGAGGCAGGGGATAGGGAAGCATGGGAAGAGGAAAAGAGGCAGGCCAGACGTTTTCAGCCTCATTTCACAACGGCTCAAATTTCTATTACTTTCCCCCTGCCTCCTGCATATCACAACTCCTTTCTTTTCAAATGTAGTCTTTAATCTCATTCTCTGCCACCATCTCCAGCATTTATCAGTAAAGATGTAAGCACTGTAGAAGAACTGGGATCTATTTTACTTAGATTTACATCACACTGAACTGTGTCATTAAAATAGAAAAATAAGGATAATTAATTCCAATATGCATTGTAGGAGAAATGAGGTATTTAAAACAATGATGTTGCTATGTTGACCATGAACTAGTGTAAAATTCAAAGTTTAAAAAGCAGTCCTGTTAATAACCAAAAATATAATGAAAATTTAATTTTAGAAATGGAGATTTATTTCTCACTCCATGTATTATATTTTTTCCTATTTCCTTCTTCCCCACGCATTTTAATTACTAATGAAGTAAAACTCATTAGTTCAGGTTCATTTTTCTGCATAGTTACTTTAAATTCATCTAACTTTACTGAATTACTAATTCATGGAGAAACATAGCAAATTAGTATCTAACAGAATCACACAAAATGACCCATCACTGCTGTTAATATGAGAGACCAAACCAGCTTGTGCTATCTCCCGCTTGGAACTGATACTCCCTATCCTTCTGTAACTCATGTGCATGATAAACCATACACACTTTCCTGTTCTATTTGCTACATGTAGCAGTTGAATTTTATTTAATGCTACTTAAAAATAAAACCGACCCTTCTGTTTACACACACACAACAAACACACTTCATAGACAGACAGTCCCTGCAGTGTAAGTGCGTCAGGAGGGCTAGAGGTCAGAAAACCCAAAGGGCTGTGGCAGAACAAACGCCACAGAATGTTTGTAATGGGAAAGGGAAAGGCAAGGGGATTAAACATGCAATTACAGGAGCCAAAGCACAACAATACTTCAACTTTGGGTATTTTGCTGTTTGGAACATTTTTTTGTTGTAAAGGGTAAATATGCAAAGCAGCAGCATTAGTTTTTCAGCTCCAAGCCTGATGCTCATGAATTTACCTCTGACAACCTCTTCCACAGACTCTGTAGTTGTGGTGGTAGTGGTTGCAATACTGGTAGTTCTTTCGGTTGCCTCCTCATACTCTTCTCCTGTCTCTTCAATTTCATCACCATCATCATCGTCATCATCAGCATCTTCATCTTCCACAACAGTTAGCTCCTCATCTTCCTCTGCTTGTTCTTCTACCGCCTTATCATCGCTAAATGAAGAAAATTACCATGAGGTGTCAGCAACAATATTACTTCAAGGTGACATGAGAGAACATTTTATTTGAAAACTCCATAAGGAAAACATGGAGTTCCTTCCCTTTAAATAGAAAAGAAAGAGTCAGGGACTCTGGAATATCCCAAATAGTAAGAAATGCTAAAGAAATGTCTAAAAAAAAAAAAAAAAAGTCAGTATTAGCACACCATATTTTGACAGCTGAATAATACTGTAAACCTGCTCACTCCATGATACCATCAACCAAATTTTATTTTGAAAGAAGATCAAATTTGCACAAAATGCACTCAGCTGATGTGAAAAAAAGGAATAAAGCTCCTGAGGAACTTCTCCACCTCACTCAGGAGACAGCTTATCTAGAGGCTCCCTGCATACCTTTCATAGAGGACAACCAAGTGTTGAACTGACCTCGAATTACCGACTGCAGAGCTTTTCCTTCTGCTGTTACAAGTGCCATGTGAATGGAAATGACACTTCTACAGGACAGCAGGAGGAAATACTGAGGTTGACTAGCCAATGCATTTGGGGGATTAATACGTCAATAATCTTCTGGGATCATTTTACTTCTGAGGGATACAGAAAACAGGTCAAAAAATATATGTTTGGCTACTGTTGCCTTCAAAATATTTCCTAAGCTTAGTGCTCTGTTGCGGCAAGGTTTCAGGTTTGTTTCTGATATTCTACTTGAAATTTTCTACTAATGAATAAATAATCTTTAAATATTTAAACACGCAGTGACTTTCTGTCATGCAGAAGTGGGTGTGAATCTTTCTCATGGCATCACATATGCTTGAACAGGCTTCTAGGTGAAGTTAACAACTTCTTCAACTCATTTCAGAGATCAAGCCTTTAATATTTCATTTTATATTATGCTGCCTACTACAACTTTGAAAGCAAACTCAGCAAAACGGAAGACAGTATGATTCCTTTTTAACAGGGAAGTTGATGCTGATACAATTTTCATATGCCACAAACCTGACTCAATAGGAGCAAGTTAAGCCTCTATACAAACAAGAATGATTTCTCTGTTCCCTTCTCTCCAAAATACCTGACACTTCCAGAAACACAAGAGAGACTTCAAATAATACTGAAACTTTACACTGGGGAAAACCCAGGTATGTTTTATGAATAGATGTGGTTAAAGTTAACTTGCAGAAGAGTCTGAATAAAAGATGACTTGTTTCCATTTACACAGGAGAAAAATTTAAAAAGGGGCACAAACCCACTTGGTTCATCTCTCAATTTTTCTTGATTTCTAAAAACTGGCTTGGAAATTTCACATCTCCAATGTACCATTCTCCCTGAAAAACTAATTTCGTTATGTCTGAAATGTCCAGCTTCACTTTAAGTAACTCCTTTTGGTACAATGAATATCTTCTGTCTTTATTTCTTGTCAGGTTTTTTTCCTTTTTGCAAGCATAGAATAAACACTATACATAAACCATCACCTCTGAACTGCAAGAATAAAGTGGATTTGTCAAGTGCATTATCTGCAGGTGATCTCCAGGTTAAGAGGCTTCCAGTCTTGGCTCACTATGGACATTTAAACTAGGCATGTTGAGTACAAGACATCCAAATTTTGATCAAGAGCATCAGATACCATATGCCTATCAACACTAAAGAAAGATGTGCTCTGTCTTTCTCTCACCTAAGCTACAAACACAACATGTTTTTAAAAATCTGCAAATTATTTTTCCTCTTCCTTTCTCATGAATGATCACTTTCATAGACTGGCATGCTCATAATGTTAAAAAAGGACAACAAAAACAACCAAATTTTGCATTCTCAACTAGTCAACTAAGTCAACTAGTAACATGGAAGTTACTTCAAAAAATAATTTGCATGCATGCATCCAATATCCATCTTTTTTTAACTACACAAAAGCAATCAACTCAGCTATGTCAGTCCACAGCATTTTACGGTGAAATTCTCATTATGAAGGCCAAGGTGTTGTTGCTGTTGTTGTTGTTATTATTATTAATGTTATTATGCATGATGATGAAAAGCACTACTACGGAATAAAGAGGACAGTTCTCTGTGTCCACTAGCTGGCTGTATCTGCCATTACAGTGGGCCCTGGTTTCCTCTCCAGCTACTTATCAGAAGCAAATGCTTAAGGGACAGCCCTCACCTGCCTCTACATTATTACTTGGTGCTAGCTGAAAAATTAGACACCTGAGAATGCAAAAAAAGAGCAACAGGTGGTGGGAGACACATTATCAGTGTATGGGGTCATGCTCCTGAAAATAGTCTAAAGAACTTGCACAAAAATGTACTACAATACTACTAAAATATTCTTTTGACAGTTTTCATTGCTCCTAGAAAAATCCTATTTCTGCTAGCTACTCTGCAAGACTCAGTCACAAAGGTAATATTTGACAGAATTATGTTTTATTCCATGTTTCAAGAAAAAGGAATAATGGAAATAGAAGTGCGTTTACCTCAGAATTAGATTTATCAAAATGAAAGTGATTCTTGCATGTTTTTAGTATTGGGAAGGGTACTACATCTTGCAAGAAACATGATGAAATACACTTAGGTGTTTTTCTTTGGATTTAATCACTGTTATCACCCTGGCTCCTCTTCAAAGAGAATGCACATGAGACGAATGACAGAGAAAAACAGGGAAGGGAATGAATATCTACAACATCTGGAATTATAGCATGAACTTTTCAAATGGGGACAGATCCCTCCCTGTTGCAGAGCTGTTTCTCCCCACCATGCCAAATTCTCTGATTCCATTTACATTTCTCAATTAGCAGCACCCCAGTTCTGTTTCCCACACAGCACATCTTGCTTCTGTACACCTTTTACCTCAGTAACCAGTTTAAATCCAATGCTTTCAAGCACACATTTACTACCAAATGAATGTGGATATCAGTATTTTTCTCAGAAGTCTTGACGCTTTATTTAATAGCAGGTATGCTTGCTTCCTGCTATTATTAAATTTTATTTATTATTATTATTTAAATTCCTCCTGTAAACAAGTATGACTCAGTATGACTCAGTCTTGTTTCTCCTGGAAGAACAATACTTTGACAGCTTTTTCTGCCTATTCCCTTAATACCACCCCAGCCAAGGTCTTACTGGCACCACAGACTGTAGTATCTCATCTACAGGAATTTGTTGACATTTCACCTTAGCTTAGTGGTACCAGTGACAGGATTTTTCAAAGGCTGCTCAAAAAAATTACTTAATGCACTGACAAATTCACGTATTTGTAAAGCCATTCAGCCATTGTCTGAATTTAACAGTTCAGCAATGGAGGAAAATTTTTAGGCTTGATGTAGCCATGAATATACCTGCAACCCCTGCTGACATCTCAATCTCCTGTCTGTGGGGACTTCAGGCAAGGATGGCCAGCACTTTTCTTTCATATGGACACAAAGGCCATCATGGTTCTGAACTTTCTGCTTCAATTTCCTCACACATGGAATTTTAATATCTATTTCCCTCATCATATAAATTATGTTCCTCTTGAGTCCAAGTAGCAACACAGGTCATTAGAGCAAATCATCTCCAGTCCTATGTGTGGTGAAAGAGGGTATTTGAAGTTTGGCGGTTTCAGTCCTGTTTCTGTTGCCACAAACACACTGGGCCTCCAGGCAGCTTCAAGTACTACTCAATACCTTCTTGACTTAAACAGGAACATACTGACCACTCCAGTGGGCATATTTCTGGTTCTAAAACACAAACCACTGTACAGGTCTCGCCAGTATGCATTTAAGCACATAGTTATAAACAATCTTTAAACCATGGACCTGTAAATGTATATCTAGTAACTTCCTTTTCCCAGTCTATCACTGCAGTAAGAACTGGCACCAATGTATTATTTATTCCTTTCACTCAAAAGCCTGCATCACTCATTATTTCAGGAAGGTAAAACTGAAGGAAAGGTAAAGGAGAGTGAAGGAAAGCTAACTATGTTACTTCTTGCTGTTCAAGAAATAAAAAGCATTAATAAATGAAAGTTTTCTTTCTGTATTCCAATAACCTGCAAGAGTGACAAAGGCAGAAAACAGATGACAAGAGTTCTCCTTTCTAATGTTGTTTCAGAAATAATGGGCTGCAGCATAAGCTACATTTTAAAAAGGTACATCTCTGCAGCTACTAACTTCATGCAAAGCTTTCAATTTAGGGTAGCAAATAACTATGGACTAATTACTGGTATTGGGAAGTGTTTCCTGCTTGTCTGCAACGAACACTCATCCATTCTGATGTAATTTTACCATGATTTTGCTAAATAACTTGAACAAAAATGTATATTCCATCAGTGGGTGAAAGAAAGAATGCAAACATGTTCAAGACAGGCGTTTTAATATCTGGAAAGATTAGCATTCACTACACTTTGCAACTGTATTTTACTGCAGACAGAGCCCATCTATCTTGACTGTGCTCTGACCAGCCACCAAGCCTGAGCCAACAGCTGGGGGAAAGCTAATTCCAGAATTGGAAGCAAATAGCAGCAGCAATAAGCTGCTGCCTGGGCAAAGAGGGTAAGGCCAATGTTGGCTTCAGACAGCTGTAGGAATTACACAAGAGAAGCTGTTTCAGTCTAACAGGCTGAGCCAATGGTAATGTATGCATCCATAAGCTTTACCACTGCAGGAACTATCATCCCAGTTTCCAGCCTCTTGTGCTTCAGCTTCCCAAAAGTACAAAACCCCATCCCCTCTACAGCTCCTCCAAATGAACTCCAGGACCGCTGGGAGGCCACAAGATTGTCTAGTATTCCACCCAGGGTTTAGCTTTGCTTCCAGCTAAAGAATGATGGTGAGCACAGATACCTATTTATCCTCATGTATAGGAAAGATCCAGACCACCAAGTTCTTCAGCTGTGGGAAAAGAAACAGACATATCCAATAGTGGACTTTTGCATGTCTTAAGAGAAAACACAAAGCAGAAACAGAAAGCACATTACAAGAGTAAGACATTTGGAATCCAGGAAAGAAGATGAGTGGATTTGAAGTGGCTTAATTACCAGTCTTTTGGTTAAAAAAAAATCAGAAAGCTAACAGGCAAAGAAACAAATATTCCCTGAACAAACCTGCACATCTGAGGCCTGGGCATTTTTTACCTCACATATTTCCAAACCCTGCATGGTAGAAAAATTTCTTCTGAACTAAAATTTCAAAGGACAAGATTTCTCAGAAACCGAGTTTGATGCCACCACCACACTCTGAATGTTGTCACTAACTAAACATTTCAGGCAAACCAGTAACTACTTAAATCTAAAAACTAATTGAATGGTGCACTTAGGCACATGAGCACTTTTCCCACTGTACTTTGTTATTTGACTTTGGCATACAAGCTGACTTCAATATTGAGTACAGTAACTACATAATACTGAGAGTCCAGGTAGCAGATTTAGGCATGGGCTAGGCTGAGGAAAGGAAGTCAAAGACAAGTTGAAATGGAGATTTCAACAATCACCTTCAAAGTCTGTGAGTAAGGGATTTTAACAAGACATCTGTTCTTTTAAGTATCAGGGCAGCGGGAATAGACAGCAGGGCAAGAATCAAACTGCACTGCAGTTGTGAGACTAGGCACAGAGAAAGGAAAAAAAAGGGATATGCCAGATGTCTGGTCTATGATTTTTTTTTAAATGGCATATTGGTATCAAAGTCTGGAAAATTACAGAATTGACAGTCTGACCCACAGCAATGTTTCTGGTCTGCCTGTTAAGTGACCACAAAAGCAAAAGATGCTCAAAAAGTGCCTTCATTATTTTCATTAGGTTTGGGTTATATATTAGGTCAGGAAATCGGGTATCTCACATGAAGAAGAAATAATATCACATTTTGACATATAAACACCTATTTTGACACTTTAGAATTCAACTAACTCAGATGGGCACCTTCCACTGTACAGCAAGTTAGGACACACAATTCATATTCATAGCATTTTTCAGATATTCATGTTGTCACTTCTAATAATTTTCCATTCCGTTTTTCTTTACTGAAGAGGTTGCAATGATCTTTATTTTCACATTTCCTAATTGTCCTGGGTTGTAGTATACGATGTGCACAAAGTATTCTATCACCACCTTCGTGAACTGTTGAATCCAGGTGGGGCAGTGTTTTCCCAGACCCCCTCCCTCTGGGCCATTATCTTCTGCTAATGGCCCATCAAATGCCTTGCCCATGACTCATAGATAACTCCCTCGGGGGTTATCTCTGTTTAATGAGCCACCAAGGACTCCCTACATGACTCATCATCCCATTGTGAGATGCTCCGCCCAGGGGGAGGAACCAAGCATTCCAGCCTGGATATAATCTGGGGTTTGGGACAGTATAGGGGGCCCTTACCCACTGGATTCCCAGAGAACCCAAGCTACCAGACCTTTCTATGGGATCACTGCTTCAGGAAGACCACCTCATCTGGACTGCTTCCATCACCCTGCTCAGGTTGTATTCTGACTCTGTCAGTGGTCTTTTGTATTATTGCATCTATTTTTATTTTGCCTTTTTTCCTTTCTTCCTATTACATTCTATCTCTGACTTGGAGCCTCTCATGTGTTTTGCTTTCAAACCACTACACTAACAAAAAATCAAAAAAGTTACTTCAAAGGACGTGTATGTGCTCTTAGAAAAAACAGTTGCATTTTCTCAGGCTCTCTCCTTTTACTGTAACTAAGCTTTTATACAAAAAACAATACCAAAATATGCACCTGTTTCCACTAAATTTGAAAAAAAATGAGAAAAGTTGCACCAAGAATCTTTCAATCCAATTTTTAAATGGAACACTAATACAAACCAAACACACAATCCTTGCCCTACTGCCTCCAAGAGATACATTTACCCTTTCGCCCCACAATTAAATAACATCTTTTAAACCATTAGTAATTTCTTTCCATAGCTGAGTTGCTTAAAAAGCCACATATACAAGGTAGCACTTAATCTCACAGAAACTACCTGTTTACTGATAGGCAAGAAAACTTTCAAAACTGACCTGGTTTTCCCTCTGAAACAAAGCCTTTGCTGGTGTATTGTTCTGATAGTTCTCTTCAGAAAATGAAAGATTCAGCGTGAAGTATGTAATTTTTAGAAAACAGAATAATAATGTACTTAACCTGTTTGTTTTCTTGCTTTGATTATTTTTGCTGAAGAGGAACTTAAAAACTAGAAAATTAGATCCACAAACACACAAAATAACACTTTGTGAGCCTGATGACAATGAATAAATATGTTCAAAATCCAGGCAGCAGAAATGCATTACGAGTGAAGGTGATGGAAAAGGGCAGAGAAAAGATCATCTACACAGCTTTGTTTGAGAATCAGCAGAAAAATCTCGATCTGTTACAACATATTTATTTCCACAAACCTTCTGATGTACTCAGAATGAAATATTCAGAGTTTCTTTGTTCAACATGCTATCCTAGTGATTATCCAGGGCAGAGAGCATGGTCATCTGTACCAAACCAATTATGTGCCCTGCTTGTAGAATTCATCACCTTGCTATTCTCACACAAGGACAACAGGGGAAAACTGGAAGAATAACTTTGTTAGACAACTGAGAAAAAAACTGCAAACAAAACAAAACCACCAAAAAAAACCACCCCCAAACCGAAGCATGCAATAATTCTGGATGTTCAACGGAAAGATTTCTGGATGTTAATTTTTTCAAGAGTGTGCCATCCTAAACTTCTTAAATATGGTTGCCACCAGCAGCAACTGTAAGAGGCCAGGACTTCTGCAGAGCAGATAAACCTCACACAGCCAGAAGAAAAAGGGGCACCTTTCAACTAAATTTTTTATGGTGGCCACAGCATGCCAAGCCTGGCAAAAGACTTGGCAGAAACGAGCAGAGATACAGTTCTCCAGGTCATCATTTTACTGTTTAAGCCTTTTCTTCTTTGCTCAGGTCAGAATTTCAGTGTTATTTTTTCCATCAGAAGTGATCAAACTAGAGAAGCCATGTGAAGGAAGGTTTTTTCAAAAATCAAGCTGAAACATTTGCATTCAGGATTAGAATGCAATATTTTTTTCTGCCAGGTAAAAAACAACTCAGATGTTTTTGGTGTTTCATCTATGTATCCCAAGTGTGTAGCCTTTGTTAGAAGGCAAAAGGAAAAAAAGTACTACAGAAGACCCTTTAGTCTACTGTGCTGTTAAACTACAGTTTCACGAGAGGTGAAATTCTGAAATCCCTACATGTACCATCCCAATGCCACGCTCTTACTTCTAGTACAGGCTACAATTATCTCTGAAAGGTAAAGCAGAGCAGAACTGCCAGATAACTTTATGAGGGCATATCACACTATGCATCCTCCACCACAGTCATGCTAGTGTGACAGTATGTGTCAAACCCACCAGGTTTAAATTACCCACTTCCCATTTCTTCATGCATTATAAGTAATAGAGCTCTTGAAATGGGGCAGTATCTATCACAATGTCACAAGAAATTCTGAGAACCTCTCGCAGATCTATCAGAAGGGTTTCTTAAGCTGATTACTATACAAATCTTTCTCTCCCACATTTCAGTCATCACCAGTCATTGTAAGTGACAACTTAAAATTTTTGCTTATAAAATTGTTGCCTGGTACTTAAGGAAAACCTGGCAGCTGATGGCTGTCTTTTGTGAGGTCAAAAACATGTAACCCTTCTCTGCAAATAAACCTCCTACTACATGTGTAATGTTGATGCCTCCTGAAACAGGCTCAACATTCACTGAAGTCATATAGGTAGCCTGCACAGCAACAACGGTTTTCATCAAGGGTCAGGAAAGCCTGATTATCTTCTACTCATCACTTCCATAATTAAATTCATTCTCTCCTACCAGAGCCTCATCCATCATTTCAGTTAAAACTTTATGCTGAAATGGTGATTGTATTTGCCAGCTCAGCATCACTGCTATTATCTCTTAAAGCACTGTGCTGTTTCATCAATTCCATTCTAACTTTTCTTAGAAGAAGTCCTAAGAAGAAATCCAGCACGTAACAGTCTTGTGAGTCATTACTGTACTGGTGTTTCTATGCTTTCAGAATTTTATTTTAAGAACCTCACCTCCACAACAAAAAAATTAAAAATTGTTATTAAAAATATATCTAATGAGCTAGCTGAATATTAAGTAACAGCCAACACAAGCGACAAACCCAATTAATATAAGAATGTGAGACACAGACTATGCTACAGGATACAAAATATGCAAATAGGACAAAATACTTCTAGAGTTCTTCAACATAAGCAGTAACATTATGCAATTATACTGTATATGATACAACCCAGAGATGCCTTAGTTTAATTTATAAATACAAATGATGAAGTTTTATTATTAAAATATTTATAAACCCACAAAGTTTTCAGAGATGCTCTACCATTAATAGATCTGTTTAGAACAGATATAAAACTACTCCAATTTCTAACAGTTCTACCACAAAAATCAGGATGATATAAACTTCTCACCAATTAGGTGAAATATTATATTGCAAAACACCTTCCACACTATCTCCCTAGATGAATTATTTCTCTGAAATAGCAATTTAGTGATGGATAACTCTTGTACTGCAAAATCCATCTATCTCAATAATTGGTGTTAACCTCTATCCATGAAAAACTTCAGGAAGGAGGGAAGAAAAAAGCAAGAATAACAAAGCAAGTCTGTAATTCCTAGTGTTCATTTTAGGGCACTGACTCCCCAATTAGGAACAATTTGCATTAGGGCAGCTGATGAAAACACTGCCTCTGACTGCACCCCTTCCTGCTTCTGTGTCACAACCGAGCTTTCCATCAAGCAGATCCTGAATCACTGCAACAGGCACAAGGCTCAGTTTTCCTTAAATTTTCAGGGCTATGAACAGCCTACAGTTCAGTCTGCACAGTATGGAAAAAGAGAAGTATTTTTATCCACCCAAATGCAAGTAAAGAACCTGCAGAAAAGACCCCTTGTCCAGTTTCACATCTGGTTCAGATTCACTAGCTCAAGTGTAGGAAAGTAGGGGTTTTCTTCATATTATGCTTTTTCAAAGAATAATTTAGGATATTCCCACTGGTGCATTTACCACTGAAATTTTAGGAATTAGCTTTCCAATTTAATTAAAAAGCTCACATCAGTGAGAACTCATGGTTTATCATGAGTGGCAAGATGGCTTGAAAACAGGTGAACACACTAGAGACAAAATCTTTACTTTCCTCAAGTGATAATGTTTCCAATGAAAAATTTAGCTTCAACACTTCTTTTTTCTTGATCAATAATACTATTAGCTTTAGAACAGCAAAAATTTCAAAAAGAAAGACAACAAAGCTATGGAACAGTCTGTTGCACAAATCTTATGGAGAATGGTTGAGGGATGTCTCAGTTTAGAGACAAGTTTAGGAGAAAAACACTCTGGAATGAGTATTTGTCTTAAAAAAAAGGGTTCCAACAATCCTTTTCTACTAATAAGGAATGAGTATTAGTGGATGAAAGTAAAAAAAAAAACCCAAGTGTTTACAGACAGAGTGCCCACATGGCACAGGAAAAAAAAAGGTGAATAAATGCTAGATATTGAACTATCAGAACCTACACCTCCCCTTCCCCACAGAAAAAACCCAAAAACAAACAAACAAACAAACAAAACACACAAACAACAACAACAAAAAACCCCAAACAAAATACCAGGAAAAGGAAAAAAAAACCCCACGCAATGGCTGGAAACATTGTGGGGAGAAAAAAATGGCACCAGCTCCTGTCTCAAGAAAAAAAAAAAAAAACAAACAAAAAACAACAACAAAAAAAATGTTCATGCAGCAGCTTGGGCAAACAGATGGGAAGCTTGTGAATCTCTGATATTGGTCCTCTCTCCACAGGACATGAAGGCAGTGTATTTGTTGTCCTTTCTTTTGCTGGCTTGGCTTTACTGAGGTCTGGAGTCAAAAGGCAGCAGCCCCTTGCCTTCCTGCCGGTCCTGGCCTATTCTTCTCCAGTCAATTGTTTTCTCTGATCTCATACCAAATCCAAACCATCCAATTCACTCTGAAAAAAAAGCTGTCAAAGGATTGCAGCTGCAGTCTCACCAAGGTGGGCGAAAGGAAAAAAACCAAACCCCTTCTTGCCTAAGCTGACAAAAAAACAAGGAAAAAAAAAAAAGAGAATGCAGTCCACAGGGCACCATGGATGCCCAGGGAGCGAGGCTTTGAAAAAGCTCACACAAGAGGCCCAAGGCTCCAACCCCTGCCACCTGGACCCACCTTAAAGCTACAGTAACCATCTTTTGGGCATAGAGCAGACAATATGGGAATAAGACTAATCATCATAAAATCACCCCAAGACATTGAAGGGGGGGTGGGCTCAGCCTAGAGAAAAGGAGGCTCAGGGGTGACTTTCTCTCTCTACAACTCCCTGAAAAGAGGATGTAGTGAAGTGGAGGTGCATCTCTTCTGCCATGTCTCAAGTGAAAGGATGAGAGGAAATGACCATAGGTCTTTCTATGGGAGGTTTAGATTAGATATTAGAAAAAGAAAAAAATCACTGAAAGAGTAGTCAGGCATCGGAGTAAGTTGTCAAGGGAGGTGGTGGAGTCACTGTCTCTGGAACTGATCAAGAGACATCTGGATGTGGCACTTGAGGATTTGGTTTAGGGGTGACTATGATGGTGCTGTTGGTTATAATGTTCACAGTTGGACTAGATGATCTTGAAGGTCTCTTCCAATTTTGATCGTTCTGTAATTCGACTTTAGCAGGCAAGTCTTTTGGACTCAGAGCTGGACTTCAAATTAAGGCTCAGATTTTTGACTCAGTGTCACAAGACAACATCAAGAACAATGGGAAAGAAGGAGGACACAGAGAAGAACCATCAAGATACATCATGTCACTGCATACTAGATACAAGCATGAGGAAACACGCAGAAAATGAAGGATTTAAGTAGTAAGAATCTCTGAAAGATCTGGTCCTCTCCCATGATTTCTTCCTTCATAACCCTCCATTATCCAGCCAGTGTGTCAGCCATGCAGCCCTTCCCACTGCAGGGAAACTGTAATATCCCAGGGCTCACATAGCCACAGCCTGGCTTTACTCCAGGTATCCGAGCTGGCCTCTTCCCTCCAGCTGTACTTAAAACATCACCACCTCAGCATTTTATACCTTTTTTCACCAAACAGATAAAATTAATTTTGCGTAATCTACTGAGGGGAAAACAATGAGAAATGAAATGTCCTATTTTGGACCTTGAAAATATAAATGGTCTAGAAAGACTTGGATAAAGTTAAGGCACCATCTCCTGCTCCTGAACTACAGGACTTTAGGAAAAGCTTTCCATACAACTCTCAATAGTGAGACTTATAGTGCTTCAGTTTTCCTGCAGTGAAAGAAGAAAAATGACAGCAAACTGCTTTCCTAGTGGGAAGGAAAGCCTGGGAGGTCTGACATACATTGAGAGAAAGATAAGGAGAAGCAGATTTGAGACAGATGTAGAAGGATGTTGGGAGTTAGGTTTCTTTCCTTTTGTTCCTTCTTATTTAGAGAATTTTTTTCCCATAAGTTACTAGGAAACACTAACAACTGGGTACTTAAGAAAAACAAAAGAAGTGGCCAAGCTCAGGGGAGGAAGGCATTTGGTTGCACTTCTCTTACCTGGGAGTTTGAGAATTGGACAAGCAAAAGACGGGATTGGGACAACTGCTAGCTCTCTTTCTCTCTCGGCTTTGGAGGATGAGGGAGCTGCTGCTTGGGGAAGGGAATTCATTGCTGCTGCTGAAGCCCAGCCTGGAGCTGTTTCTTCTGGTGTGAGGTGAGCCTCTGCTTGTGACAGCAGCCACTGAACTGAGACCTTATCATCTGTCTCACTAA
The DNA here is from genome assembly GCA_013397395.1 of Sinosuthora webbiana. Classification (NCBI taxonomy): domain Eukaryota; kingdom Metazoa; phylum Chordata; class Aves; order Passeriformes; family Sylviidae; genus Sinosuthora; species Sinosuthora webbiana. The sequence goes on along the minus strand of VXBN01009784.1, from coordinate 199,916 downwards.
AAGAGGGACCCATCACCATCTGCTCAGGTACCCGGGACCTTGAGCTTGCTGTTGCTTGCTCGGCTGCTGCTGCCCTGCCCTTCGGCACTGCTCCGAATTTTTCGCTGCATCGTAGCCCCACACCCCCTGCCTGCTAAGACATCCTGCCGGCCCAGCTTGCTGCTTCAAAGAGTCCTGCTGAGGCACCGGGACCGACTGCCGGAGGGTTTTGTGAAGCAAAGCGTCTCTTCTACCCCGTCCCGTCTCGGCCGAGCCGCCATTACCGTGTGATCCCTGGGCTCGCACCACAGCGCCCCCTGCAGCCACGAGAGAATCATCGCACCCCCCCGGTGCCCAGAGCCACAGCGCCCCTGGCGGCCTTGACCGGAACTGCACTGACGGGGACAACGCCTGCGGCCGAGAGAAGGTGTCACCGGGTTTGTGGTTGTTTGTTGTTAATGCTGCAGTCGTAGTTGTTTATTTGCCTGTTTGTTTTGCCTATTTGCCTGTGCCGTATTTGTTGTTATACATACTAATAAAAAACTGTTATTCCTATTCTCATATTTTTGCCTGAGAGCCCCCTTAATTTCAAAAATTATAATAATTCAGAGAAAAGGGGTTTACATTTTCCATTCCAAGGGAGGCTCCTGCCTCCCTTAGGAGACACCTGTCTTTCAAACCAAGACAACAGAGAAAACTTGGAAGTTTCCAGCTTCAGCATCACTCCTAAAGATGTTCAATTCTGGACATCAAGAACACCAAATCTTCAGGCTAGCTCCCACACACAGGGAGGGGAGCCACCAGGCTGTCCTGAGTCGCAAGGGCAGCCAGTGCTTGCAGGTCACTTGACTGAACTGCAGCAATGCAGGGAGAGGTCTGCAGCTATACTGCAAGTCAGCACCTACATCTGACTGTCCCTCAGGCAGACTTCAAGGTGAATTTTAAATAAAGGTGTGGATAGCAACAAGGAACTCCACTGCTTAAAAATGCTCGTAACTTCTTTGTCAGAGTTACAGACCATCTGTGTACCAACGAGCATGGCAAGACAATTTCAAAAGCACATGTGGATCCTGCCTTTTGGCCTCATGAATAAAACAGGTATATATATCATCAAAATACACCCTCTTGCCTTCCTCCAAGTACTGCCAACAAGCTACAACACAAGGAAGTCACATCCTTTTACATCCAGACCCAGGAGGTGGTCAGATATTGGGTAGGAAGGACACCCAACTATGAGGCGCCGCAGCCCAAGCTGCCACATGCCCTCTAACAGTGTGGCTACAACATACAGCTGAGCTTTTCTTCCCTCTGTGGAGAAGAAAACACCTTTGACAAAACAAAACAAAACAAAAAAACAAAACAAAAAAAAATACAGTGCCTTAGAGACAACTCACAACAGTCTGAAAAAGGGCATTTATTAACTGAATGGCTGCAATATGCTTTCCTCTACACATTCAGAACCATAAACGCAAATATCTTAAAATTTAGATCTCATAGCTTGAGATATGAAGTTCTCTCAAAATAGATCACCCACATTTGCTGGATTCTGCTCTGTCATAGTTTTGAGAAACAGGAATATAATCATCTGCTTTTCAGGTCATCTCCACCTCAAACATGTCACCTTCATTTTGGCTTGGGTACGCATGTAAAGTGACAAATGTAGACTTGAGTAAGCACTTCAAACAGAGCTGCTTTAATACCAGAGAATATTGGCAATTTAGCATTAGCAAAGTATTCCCCTACCTTAAATTTCCTCTCCCCCTCACAATCAGTTTAGGACTAACGCATATACGTATTAATAGCAACACGAACATATGCTCAGATATTAATAAACATACACACACACAGAATTTGAATTACCACATACTGCCATGTAAGAATTTTTTTTAATGTATACATATATATAATTAAAGTTCAAGAGTATTTCCAGCTCCAAACTACACAGCTTAAACGTACTTGGCTTAAGAGGCAGCAAGAAATATGAGTGAGGCAGTCTAAAGAACTACCAATTCCTTGGCTCTTCATCTGCAGATGAAGGACAAGTGCCCCACAGAACAATCTTTCATTTTCTTTTTGCAAGCACTTCTGTGGGAAGAGAGGTTAAAAAATAAATCAGTATTTGCTTGGAATTTCAGAAATGTACTGAAATGCAATTACAGCTCCCATTCCTAGAGCATACAAAATTTATGAAGTTATTCTTGAACTCATCTCTTCAGATATTAAACTGCCTTATGAGGAAGAAAATGGACTACAATAGTAAATTAATATATTCAGTGACAAACACAAAAAAAGACAGAAATAAAGTGGATATCTGTCTTACAAACAGAAGTACTCTATACACCTGTGAGGTACCCCTCTTTTATTTAAAATAATTTTGGCACTTTTGATCTTATGTGTATAAGACATGTACTTTATATATAGATGTATATATAATAAATATGTTACCTATATAGGATATGAAATAGATATATAAGATAGATGGATAGATATATCTTGCATGTATATATACTTATATAATGAAAAAACAAACATTTCAATTAGAACACAGTCTGCACTCATTTCTTAGAATGGGAGAACTTTACACACCAAATCAAAATCTAATTTAATATACAGAAATGACACAGCAACAGTCCAAAGGCAGCTTTACAAATCCTACTGAAAGGACTATAAATAGTGACACTGACAGATGTTAGAAGTACAAATCAGAAGAAAGTCCAAAGATATCAATATGAAATATGCAAAGTTCTTTGATGTAGCCTTTTGTGTCAAACAGTCTGACCATTCACACCTGTTTATGACAGAAAACTGAAAATTACCATGGGGAAGTACTTATTTTAAACTTGTTCCATTAATCACAAAGGATTCTACCTTGCAACACTTACTAATGCCTTGTCAGGAGAGGTTTAGTTGCCCACCATGATATAGGTTCTCATTATTCAAGGTCTTAATGCCACCTCATTGCATCAAATTACAGCATTTCAGTCTCTGTCCTTCATTTCTACACTGTTCTTCAAATTGTTTCCACCTAGATTATTAACAAGTCCAAACATAACACAATTCAGACTTATTAACTTTCTGCATTATACACATGATTTGTTTTCTCAGTACTCCTTGAAGTCACTTGCAATCATACCCAAGTTTTAGATTCTGTGCATTATTTGTACAAAAAAGTAGAAACATTGCATTAGCACAGTAAGTGATGAAAGCCTGGGGAGCAAACAGAATTTGAACGCTGATCTTAGTTTATGAAGAAAGCCATCTTTGCAAGTTGCTGGCATCCAGTTGCAAGGACATGACATGGTACTCTGCTTTCCCAACTGCTATCTGACATGCTCAGGAGAGTGGTATGAAAAGGCTCTAACAGCACCAGACCACTCAGTTACCACTGAGTGTTACAACACAGTTATAACCCATATTTGGCTCAAAATCAGCCTACATGCACAGGGGATGGGAAGGGTAGGGACAGGGATGGTATCTTCTCACCCATCACTGCCTTGCAAAGGAAACCTCCATGTTCCTTTCTCAACAGCAGCACATTAACAAATCTGTCAAAGGCTAGATAATAAAACACATTTTCTTTTAGATTATGTTTAGAAATTAATTGTCAGCAGAAAAATATTCTTACAGCAATAACAGCACATAGCTAATGCCTATTATGAATGAAGGCATTTCAAAACCTCCACTGGTTATGTTGGCTGATATCGGCTGCAGTACCCCAGACTGCACATGAAGCATCTTAGGAGTACACCATTTGTCATTTATTTGTCAAAAAATATGAATTTAAACATTTTTGTTGTAAGTATGGCAATAATTCTCACTGAAGAAATTATAAAGGCATTAAAAAGTGTGCCTTAAAAATGTTTATTTTAACAATAAACTTTTCTGTAAATGCAAATTCACGTATAAGGTGCAAAGACTCTTCTATGCCAAGGTCTTTTTCACAGATTTTTGGCATCTTAATAACAAGTTGAGGAGTACTGTAGTTACTGTACCTTCCATCTGCATAGTCTGCATCTGCACCTCCCCACCAGACATCTGAATCATCATCTTCAGCATCAGCTGAATCAAGATTGTCGCTTTCCTCTGCTAATGGGCAGCAGACAAACTCCACACCACGAAACTTGTCAATTCCACAGGGCAGCAGCATGCCATAGTCATGCAGATTCATGCTCTTCTCACTACAGGACTGCAGAAAAGAGAAAGAAGCAGCAACAATATTGGAATGGAGGAAGACTAAAAAATGTCACAAACCTTGAGAAAATATGAAGGGGTTGCATACGGCCTTAGGAAGTTAAAGCTGGCAAACTGCATGATCTCTGATACTTGAAACACGATTTACAAAGGTCACACTTGCATTCACTACTTGACTGTAAGCAGCTCCCTACCTCTGTCCACTGTAAGCAACAAGCTCTTCTATCAGTCTTTCCCAGAACAAGCTTGTCTCTCCCTATATACATTATAACTCCATACCTTCCTGTCTAAAATCCTCACAGGCTCTGCCTCCTAAACAAAAAAAGTGATGTCAAAATAGTTATTTGATGTATTAATTCCAATCCTGATGCATTACTTCTATTGAAGACTTCGCTGCAAGGTTAATCAACATTTGAAATACCTCTTACACTGGAAGCACACTGTGTCTGGTCTGATACCTACAGTACCACCTAGCCGTGTTCAGAAAACAGTCAGTTGGGCATAATAATACCTTTAAGTTATAGTGATGTATGACAGGTGAAAAAATGAAAATAGTTTAGTGGCACACAGTGATGACGTTCTTTCAGGCTATTGCCATTTCAAGTTTTCAAGTAGTCAAAATGAACTAGAAGTTCCCTGTGTTAAGGTTGGTGCCTTAGACATTTCATTTAAGTATAATTCAAGCAAGAACTGAAATTTTGAAAAGCTGCTGATCACATTTCAAATTTCATCTCCAGAAGGTGGAATAACATACAAGCTAAGAGGTTCCAAAAAAACCAGCAATCAGAAATCCTGGAAACTCATCTCAGTTTTTGTTCCTAAAATCTCTCTAACAAAAGGAAAAAAGTTCAAAACACATTAGCAATTGTAACACTAAGTATATTTCTATTTTCAGTAAAGCACTGTTAAATTGTAAAAACTCTGTGCCCACAAAATGCCTTTGGCTAGTCCTAATTTGATCAGCTCTCCTACCCTTTTCTGCTGAATTTGACGTAGTGCACTCCCTGAGGCCTGTTTGATCTCTGTGGGCATCTGGCATAGCAATATCCATGATAAATAGTGGATAATATCCACCCAGGATGATTCAAGGCAAATCCTAGGCATTTAGTTCCAGTGGTAACACAGGAAAATGGAGGAAGCAGAAAACACAGTGAGTTTCTGAGTAAATGTGAAGAAAAAAACAGTGCTACGAAAGAGGGTCAACGTTCAAAGGTCAGTGGTAAGTATTCAGTCATGCACTCTCTATTGTGTCCTGGCTCCCATTTCCTACCTTATAAAAAAACCCAAAATGTCATTAACTCAAACATTTGAAAGCATTGCTTTTTGTTTTCCACGTCACTGCTATATTTAAAGTCATCCTCAGAAGAGCAACACAGCTTTAAAGAAGGAAGACAGGAAATTTTAAAGACAGATGAATATACCTCTTTAGCAACAGTATGCCAATGCAGGTGAGTTTCACACACATCCATTCTTTCCTGGTGAAGGAACTTGCACTTGTCTGGCACCAGAAGGGCATCACTCACAAACTCGCCCACTGGAAGAGAAAAAAAAAGAAATGAACACCCAAGAAATATTACTTTTGCTTCAACTATCTCTAGCTACTCCTAGCAGCTTTTGTGAATGAGTGGCAGGTTTGCAGAGAATGGAACAGTTTCTAGATGGTGCTTCGATTATGACCTTCTTCCAACTTGCCATTGGAAAGGAGCTCCAGCCTTTGATCTCAGATGTATTTGTTAATGAAAACTTCAGTATAATAAAACTTGCAGGACCCATTGAAGATATGTATGGTGCAACATCCAGTCAGGAGTTGGCAGATCTAGTTCCAGGAAGGGGACTATGGGGGCAGAGAGGGACAACTACCTTTTGCATCGTAATAGCAGTAGGGAGAGGGTATGACGTGTTCTGAATTACTTCAGTGTTCTACATAAAAGAAATTACATCAACACCTTGTTTCAAAGCATTTGAGAATATTTCTGTTGATACAGTGCTAACAGCAAAACAGTCAACTTAGTTATTTTTGTTGCTGCAGCCTCTACATTGCATCCTCATTTCATCAGCCAGATGAATTTGGGTTAGTCCAGAAAGCTGATAGTAGAGCTCATCAGTCAGGAAACAAGATGATTCATCATCACCAGAATATCTGGTCAGATTGAAGTGGGTGAAGAGCCTTTTTTCTTAAGGACATAACTGACCAAAGAGATTGTTCCATCTTCAACAGCAGAACAAAAATTTATATGCTTATGAAATAAACACTGCTCACAGCATCAGTACTCAGACACTCAGGTGCTAAGTAACATGATTTATTAGACTAAAATCACTGTAATTTTGTACAATTCTGGAATTGCAATTAAATAAACCCAAACCCTTTCAAAGATATTTTCTAAAGGGAAAATTAAAGAGTACTTTGGAGAAGTGTATATACTGAACAGACAGTGGATCGTGAAAGCACATGACTCAGCTGCCATAAATCAGCTCCCTAAAGCCCACTTGTCTGTAGCCTACAAAAAATTACAGTCTGTGTTATATGAAAGAATCAAGACAATCCAATAGCGTCTAGGATGTAATATTAGGTTAATTGATCAAAATGAGATGCCTACTGTAGCAATGGGGAACCAAGAGACATGGACTCTCTTATGCATCTGAAGGAGATTCCTTTATTGTAGAAATCACTCCCCTTACATAACTTTAGTTTCCACTGGACAGAAGCAGAACTTAACAGAAGAAGAGCACCCAGTGGCTGCTCAGCTGCGGTCAGCTGTCCATATGTCCTATCACTCAATCATCTTCCTGTTCATGTGCTCTCCACGTGTTTCTCCTCATAACTGCCTCTCACCACCCAACTGACCTCTAACAGTCTAGCCTGCAGCCATGCCTGCCCCCCAGGACCTTCTGGTGAAGTAAGCCTTAACAACTTTAACAAATTTAACCACATATCCCACAGATTACAAGTTTACTGTTGAGTAGAGAGTCATGTCAGGGATCTGATGAAGTAGCCCTTAAGGCTTACAATTAAAAAGCTAGTTTTAAAAATAACCAACACTCAATTTATAGGAAAAAAGCAGAATTCAACAAACACATACCTTTGCTATATACCACACCAAGATGTGTATTTCGCACTAAATTCACTGCTGCATTTCACTGCTTTTGATCTGAAGCCCTTTAAATCAATTAGTCAATGAGGAACTAGTAACTAGTTTCCATAACTCAGTTAACCAGCTGAAAAAAACCTGTTATTTTTATCTTTCCCTAGCCCACCCTAATGCCTACAAATTAACAGAAGCATTTTCTAGAGGCATCCGAAATTACCTTGCAAAAATAATGAGTACATGCACTTTCTGGTAACCCTAAATACAAACTTTGCATTTTCATTAATAGAATCTCAGGTCTCAGCGGTGTCACACACAAATCCTGCAGTGAAATTCACATAAATTTCAAGCTTTTTGGGGACCAGCCTGAAACATACCTGAACTTTCTCAGGCCACAAGTAATTGGCAACTGTTAATGCTTTAATTTAGTCAAGTGTCTGAGCAGTAGGCAAGCACAAGAAACTTTGCTGAAGACTCAAGAGTATGATGACTTCATGCGGAACTGCAGTCTACTCAGCCCTGGTGAGGTACATCTGGAGTGCTGTGTCCAGTTTGGGGCTCCTCAGGACAAGAGAGAGACACGGAGCTCCTGGTGTGGGTCCAGCAGAGGTTGCAGAGATGATGAAGGTATGGAGCATCTCTCTTATGAGGAAAGGCTGAGGGAACTGGGGCTGTTCAGCCTTGAGAAGAAACAACTGAGAGGGGATCTCATCAATGTCTGTCAGTGTCTGCAGGGAGTGGTCAGAGCATGGACCAAGCTCTCTCCTCAGTGGTGCCCAGCAATAGGACAAGAGGCAACAGCCAGAAATGGATGCACAAGAAGTTCCACTTGAACATGTGAAAGAACTTTTTTTCTGTGCAGTGACCAGGCACTGGAACAGACAACCCAGAGAAGGTGTGGAGTCTCCCTAACGCTAGATATTGCAGAACCACCTGGATGCAATCCTGTGCCATGTGCTCTGGGATGACCCTGCTTGAGCAGGGAAGTTGAACCAGACGGCCCACTGTGGTCCATTCTAACCTGACACACTCTATGATTCTGTGAAAAATAACACAATCAGATGTACCACTGAGTTACAGCCAGCAAATGGAAGATGGAAAGCTGTATGTCCAAAGTTCTGGGCAATGCATCTTGGGCTGCAGTGTTATTGAAAGTATGCATGAGTATATAATTTAATTTAAAATAAAGTATATAAATTTTTGAGCATCTAATTACATCAACCAACACATAACAATACACTACAGAAATAGATGATCAGATGTCAGTGAAGATACAGTGTTAGATTTGACTAGCACACAGAAACTGTGCATTGCTCTATAAAATCATATTGCTTGAAAATAAGGCAACAGCATCCTGTAGCCCAAATTCTCATTTCAGATGAGGCTCCATGTTGTAAATAATTGCTGAATTTTACAGAAATAAACAATCCATTGGAACAAGCCCTCCTCTTCCTTTTGGAAGGAACAGAGGACCTGGGGAGAAAGATGGCTGCTCATGGCAATATTCCTTCAATATACAGAATTATAATAAATTAGGTGTGTGAAAATCTAGGCAATAGCAATCATTTGCAACTTTACATGTGATTTCTATTGCCTTCAATTCTATTTTTACTACAAATAAAATTTAGGTCTGTCCATTATATTATATATATATATTACAGAAAGATGAGAACATTCAGAGAAATGCGTCACTTCCCTGTGACTTTGTATAGAGTAATTATCCAGAGCCATCCCACACTTGGCATGATGCACCAAGGAACATATCAACCCTCTTCCTGTCTTGCTGCCCTGGGGCTTTGCTCTGCTCAGCTGCCCAGCTCCAACACATCTGCCAGCTCTTGTGCTCACACAGCCACATTTCTTTAGTGCATATTACATTATGCACATAGAATTACATCTATTTAAGCAGACATATAGCTTTAGGGATTTTTATTAAGAGTGATGTTTATCTAAATCTTTATGTTTTCTCATTTATAACATTTGTGATTAAAAGTAAGCTGCAATCTGCATGAGAGAGCAAGCCAAATGCATTGGCATGAAGTTCAAGGAAACAATGCTTTCTTGAAAATGCTTCTTCTTTTCTTCAGAAGTCCAGAAAAGCAGGAGAAGATGCAAAGGACCCAGATACTTCAAAAATTTTTCAGTAAAATGGTTTAGTAAGCACAATTATCTAGAGATAAAATTAACCAGTCATAGTGCTCTTCACTGTATCAGACTCAGTACCTACAGATGAAGAGAAGAGGCTGTGTCAGTCAAAATGTGGTTTGAAGGAGAGTTTGCTGCTGTGCCCAGCCCTCGGCAGGGATGGATACCTGCTCCAGCCCCCAGCATGGCTGTCCTCTAAACTTGGCATGACACACATTAAGCCATATAGTTAAAGATCTTCATTCTACTTTGAACAACTTTAACAGCCTATAGTAAACAAGGGATTTGTAGAGTTGTTCAATTTCGAATTTAATTTTAAATGGAAGTTACAGGCCTCTCCCTAAAACCCATCCCTCAGCCAACATGAATGCAAGGTCGTGCTGATAAAGCATACCTGTGCCCCAGCAGCCTGAGACATCTGTATTTTTCTGATGAAAAGAGGCTTAAGTCCTGACTGTAACATTGTCTCCAAAAAGAGCTCTGTAGCAAAACTGTTCCCATTCCCTCATTTAATCTGTAGCCAGTAACATGAATTTCAGTTAGAGACCCACAGCATTGCAGACAGAAAGCAATGCAGACCTGAATTTGAAGGGTAGGAGCAGAAGTGCAACATGACCTGTGCATCCACCTCTGGTGCATGAAGTGGGAATAGCTGCAGATCTTCTATCTTCCAGCGGCTTGGCCAAAACCAACAGTGATCTCAATGTTTACCCTTCATCCTTAAAAGTACAAAGAAATTTTTTTCCATAACTATAGTTGGGAGGGGGGTGGCTGGGTGGCGTGGTATTGTTTTGTTCCTTAGCAGGCATACTATCAACCCATCACTCATAGCAAAAATACACTCCAATACAATGACTCTCAAGCTAAACACCTTCACTATTCCAGGCTACAAAAGGCAATCATTTGGATGAGCAAAGCCCTCCGATTAGATTAAGAACTGACTGATAATTCTAGTTGTACTATATGTTAGCTTCTTGATGCTCTTAGAATGGTGCTGTGAAATCCTGGCAATTAAGGTACCTTCCACAAACACTGTGATGGCACACAACAAGCAACATGCTTGGGACATGAGATCGATGTAAAGGGAACCCTTCTGGAATGGACTCATTGATACCTAAATATTCACATGTGCTCCACAAGGAGCTCCAGCCTTGATATATCACATGATCTACTGTGATTTTTGGCAAGTCCAAATATCTCACACAGAACTCTAAAGTCAAAGGGCTAAAATGCTTTAGATACAATCCATCAAAGCCCATTTGTCTGGATTAAAACAACTAACTATATATAAAGAAATATACATATAATTTATTTGTGGTGCTTACTATGTCTTCATTTTCATAGGGTACCATACATTTAAAAAGGAAATTTCTCAAACCTACTTCCTCCTTCCTCTGTAGTTCTTCCATCAGAGACATAAATGGAATTTCAGCTCACTTTGCTATTTTGTTGCCTAATTGAATTTTCTGATATGTCTTACTTCCCAGATAGAACACAATATCAGATTTGATGCATTAAGCCACTAACAGATATGTGTGTTTACATGCAAGAAGATTCAAATGCACATCTCCACACACTGGCATCTTTACAAACAAAGCAAATAAACATGCTTCAGAAGTCCACAGCACCTCAACAGTTTATTGCAACTTTAAGTTCATTTACTTCTCTCATGCTTTCTACTTGTCTCCCCAATCTTTGAGGAAAAATTTTGCTGTGAGTTCAATATGATGCCTTTTCTGTCCCTCTCTTGCTCAGTAATCAACATGTAAGAGCAGTTCTAAAGCCCATTTTACCCTAGCACCATGCCACATGGATTCCTGTTCCTTTTCCACCTTCTTAAAAGGCCTACAAAGTCAAAAAACACCATCCCAGAAGTTTTCAGTGTGACCAGTAGCAAAAGTCACCTCAAAAAAGGCTCCCTGAGGGATTTTCCCTTCAATTTTCCTCCCCTAGGTACCCACCACTCACAGTAGCAAACTTGCTTGCCCTGCACCACAAATCAAGAGTTTACCTCTCAAACATGAGGTAAGAATTTTAATAATAAATAATAAATTATTTAATAAATAATAAATTACCAAGAAACAGGCCCAAAAGCAGGCTGTGAAATGTACCTTGGGAAGATGACAAATTTCTGGACTGAGTTGCTCTCCCTTCCAATTCCTTGGCACACAGATTATATCTGCAATGTTTCTCCCACAAATGAGAGAGTATTTGTTTCAGACACAACCCCTTCCCTCATAACTACATAATCCTGCCTAATTTATTGGAATTCTTGAGTTAGAAAACAGCAGGAATAATGAAGTCGGGATAGCCTGACTCCATCCTGTCTCAGTCATAGAGCTTTTACATGATTCTGCTCAAGTAAAACCCTTTTCTTCTCCTCCCACACTGCACTTAATTGCTTAATGCTTCTTCCCCTCTCTTTTCCACACCCCAGCAGACTCTTTAAATCCACTTTTTCCTTTCCACTCTACCATGGCAGTAATTCTGTCTGACAAATCTGTAAGAAAACATGCTCAGCTGCTCTGGAGGGCTGCTGAACACATAGGTGACTGAAGCACAGGTACTTACAGTGGTAAAAAAGATTATAAAGCGAAGGATGCCGTGAGTGGGTGCTTGCTGCAGGGTAATTGGTGGGAAGCTTTGGTGTTTTTTCAAGTAAGGACATTGGTTTTTTGAGATTCCAGGACCCACCCTAAACTGCATGTCTGGCTAAAAGAGGTCTACAGCAGTCCTATAAAAAGAGTCCAGCCATAAGTTGGAAGGTGCTGAAAGCCAAAGTAAGTTAGAAAAGACTGCTTGATCTTGCATACAGAATAACAGAGGGAATTACTGGGCTACTCAAATGGGAGGACAGAATAACAGAAAAAACTACTGGAAATCATTTGATCTACAGAAAAGTCAGTAAAATTCACATAAAGGAATAAGTCTGAAAAAAGAACAGTACCAGAAAACTCTAAGGAACAGATCTGAAATATGAAAGGCTTAATGAGACCATTTTGTAAAGATTTACTAAGATTTTGTCAAGAATTCTGGCTACAATGCAGTAGGAAAAAAAAAATCCATGAGGAATATTGGACAGTGGTACCTTCAAAGATAACAGCACTTCTACTCAAAACAAACCATGTGGCTTTAAAGGCTGCTTACACAGTGCTGCCTAAAAGATGTAGTTATAGCCCTGCCATTACATGCCACTGCCATTTTGTTTGCAAAACATTCTGCATATGTATAGCTGTGTACACCAAGGTGCAGTAAAAGAAACACAGAAATGTTCCTTAAAGCACTGACCACCTCAGCCTGGAAAGGAAGTTCAAGGGACAAGAGGTAAGATTATCTTGACCTCCATGTCCCTGAAAATTGCCATGAAAACAAAACCTGAGATGTTCACAAATATTTCTCCTCCTCCTCCAAAACAGGTAGAAATCTTTTTCTTCCACAATGAGGTGCACACATCCCTGTCAACTACTTAGGGTGACAGGTAGGGTGCAAGACTGCAAGAAATAGGAATAAAAGGGAAAAGAACCAAAAGATTTTTGCACCACATATCATATGTTGAGGACTTTCTTATCCAGAATAATGCAGAAGACTCCAGATACTTGGGTATGCTCCTCTTAGCAAGGAAAGATTTTTCTACTCTTACCCTTCTTTTTGTGACAATGCTTTAATACAGAGCAATTCTCCATCACCCAGTGTATAAATCTACCAAATGCCTTTTGTTCTCCACATCTACTCATTTTCATAGTGCATAGCTAACAAAAGCCATCAGCAAGCACATCCCAGGACCTCAAAGTCAGTACATGCTGAGTCAGCCAAGTAAAACAAAGTATACCAATATGGACACAAGGTATTTGGGGAACTGGCTGAAAGACAGGTTTTCTTCTAAAGAGGCATATTTCCCGAGTACTCCCACACTAGAGGTCAAAAGCATGATCTGGACTCACTAACCCAGGAAGGCTCAAGAGGAGAAAACAGGAATGTCATACATGTGGAAGAAAACATACATGTTTTCTTAGTAAAGGACCAGCTATTACCTCAAGAAAGGGCCTATTTCATCCTCAGAACAGAAAAATTACATCTGTACACCACTAAAAGTCTTTATGCCAGCATCATCAGTCTAGTGTTGAGATACTGTAAATTTAAAAAATCACAAATACTAAGAAAAAACCTCAGGTGGTGTGAATTATCTTGCAGAAACACATTCTCTCCATCGTTTTTCTTTTATATAAAGTACACTTTGACTTTTTTCTGATTTATTTTGCATCTCAAAATATTAATTGCCTCCTATGTTGTAGTCTTCTGACTACTGAGATTCCCTTTATTCCCTGTACTCATGTACTTAAGTTTTCTTCCAAATACACATTTTTTCATGACTGATGAGCTCCTGTATAGCTCTGTCAGGCAGGACAATAAATAGCAGAGCATGGCATGACTCAAGTTAGGGGGAAACCGAAGAGCCTACTGGAACATGCTAACTCCACAGTAGGAAAGGAATCAGGTTTTTCAAGGCACTCTTCGCTGCACTCAGAGAGTTTTTAATGAAGTTGGTTTCCACAAATGTCAAGACAGAACAAAGACATCATTGTTTTAAAAAATAAAAACATTAGTAAGAACCTTTACAGAAATTATTAACAAAACTGTATACCACTATTTGATAAAGATGACTGATACTGCAGGACCCATTTTAGTGCCCTTCCTTATATTTAAATATAAACACTGAATAAAACTTAGTGGTGTTTTTAAAGAGCAGATACATTCCAAACCCTCAGGAATCTTGTATTTGTGAATGTTTTTTCCCCCCAGTTACCTTCAGGTTTTCACAAGCTGAAACTGTGTCTAAATTTCAAAACATGTTAGGCTTCATAAATGCTACCAAATGCATAATTTTTAACATACCAGCTATTAACATCATATTCTGTTACTGCCAAGCTGCACAAGAAGTTGCACACCAGCTGCCAGAGTTCCTGGTCCTCCCCTCACAGCAGGTAGCAGACATGTTTTGCAGCAAGACCTGCAAAAGCAAATCTCCAACCAGTTTAAATTTTTGTGCAATCCCTCTGGCTGAAGGGATACTTAATGCACTTTACTATGCAAGATGTACTTGGAAAATGGGCTCTGAAATGGCAACAACATCCACTGAGATGCAATTTGGATTAATGAATTCATTAATACCCTATGTATTCATACCAGTGACTTGCTGAAGACACCTATCAAATGGAAAGATGGCATAAAGATAAAATGCTTAGGAATTACTCAGTACAACTGGGACCAGTAATATGGCTGTGCTTTGCATTATATATGATGAGACGTTTCTCATGGGCAATTCTTGATAATTGGAGTCAAGCATCTGGTATAAGGAGTAAGGTTAGAGAAGGGCCTAGTCATTGATGTCTCGAGGGTGTAATGACCATAGATAGGTGGAAAGAATGAAAATACTTCAGACATTCAAGGTGTGGTCATCAAAAGCCATTTTAAATGCTAACATTTCAATGAGCATTAGAACACATTTTAAACAAGGACATGCTTGCTTCAGCAAGATTTCAATTCTGTTCCCCTGCTTCCCCTTCCCAAACACCTTCATATGGCTCATTTTCAAATAAAAATTTGGATTCCTTCTACTTCAGTAGTAATTTAATCCAGTTGTTCCTCTCCTCTCTCTTCTGACAAAGGACAGAAATTAGAACAAAATCCAGTTCAGGCAGTAACTGTTTCTGCAATACTGTCTTGTGCAAAGGCTATCATGAATGAACAAGTAACCCTACAAGCAGCATTTGAAATAAATAACTCCATAAGCAACAGCTGAAGATCAACTTTGCAGAAATACTTTTTGATTATTAACATCCTAAGCAACCACTTCCTGTAACACTGCAGAATCCTGGCCAAACTTTCACTGGAATTGTTACTACTCATGGGAGAAGGACTATGCCATATTACCAATGACATGGGAAAACAAGAAACTGCTTTGAGACTTTGCAAAGTTTACAAGCTATCAAATTAACAATTACCTGGCAAAACATAACTTTGTTCTCTACAAAGCAAAGCCTTTACCCATCTTGTAGCAAGGATGGCAGTGTGGTCTGGCAGCTCAGCCACGAGGCAGCCAAGATTGGACAGCTTGGGAGAAAAAGAGCCTATTTGTGAATGTAACTCAAGGAAGATAAAAGCAGCAGCCACACAGACTGAATGCAGTGTCACAATCAGCATTTAGCCAGCAACACTTTTTAGAAATAAAATACTAATTATTAGCAACAGACAACTGATAAACAGTGGCATTTCTTTATGTTAAGGACAGTTCTGAATGGTTAGTAAGCAGGTTTTGAGTATTACAGCAAAAGAGAACTTCTTGAAACTTGTCTATGGCTACCATATACTGGTTTTCCAAAAAACACCTTCATGGTTCAAAGTTTTAGATTCTCTGATTTATAAACCAAATTAAAGTAAAAGGTTTAAAGCAAAATCTGACTGATTTACATATTCTAAGATATCGAGTCTGAGTGGGGTTTTCCTGATGCCTGAAAAATGCAGAAGCTGCAACCACATTGAAAGAAAGATGCTTTGGGGAATTACAGGTCAGTCTGTCTCACTTCCGTTTCTGGGAAAATCATTAGCCGAGTCCTACTGAAAGCCATTTCTGGGCACATGGAGATGATGATAATTAGCAATAACCAAAACAGATCTAACAACGGTAAATTGTGTTTGATCAACCTAACCTACCTTCTAGGATGAAACAGCAAAATCGGTGAGTTAAGAACAGCAGTAGATACCATCCACCTTAACCTTAGCAAGGTATGCAACACTACCTCCCTCTTGCAATGCCTTTGTATCCAAGTTGGAATGTTATGGTTTTCATGGATGCAGTCCTAGTTCAGTGAAAAACTGTGGAGCTTTAAGGGTAATGGCTCCTGGCTGTAGTGTACTCATGGCCATACTCTGCCTGGAAGGAAGTAAAAATACCACACCTCAGGGCTTCTTTTCGACACTGTTTTTGTTTAGTGTATTCTATGAGGAGAAGAAAGGCTGCCTAATGAGGAAGACAGTATATTAGATTAGAGAAACTACCTGCCTCACTTGCTATGCAAATTTTTGGACCCACTCCAGATATTAAAAAATAGTATCTAAAAGAAGAGTTTCTAAAAGAATACAAATACAATTTCTGGCTCCTATCACTAAACACACCAAGCGAGGAAAAGGGATAGGATTCTGTTCACCAGGACTCCGATTCTCCTATCTTCAAGGGTAGGATGTGAAAGTTGTAACTGTTACTAATGATGGAGCTGAATTGCTCCAAATAACTAAGAAACAAAAGCTCTGTATTGTCACTAACTGTATTGTGCTCTCATGAGCCCACCCAATAATACAGAAGTCTGCATTCAGTGGAAGTCATCAATTTCTGTGAATGTGCAATGTCACATAAATATTTTATATAAATACTAACTACAAGAAAAACCTCACCCTCTTTGTAACTGAACTACTTTTCTCCAGTTTGCATTGTAAGAATTAACTCAGTGGATGCAACAGTACTTACCAAGAGCTGGTAGAAGATGTTCATATTTTATCAAGTGATTAATTCCAACCTGTTTCATTTTTCTCTCTTTGTTGTAAATGAGTCATTATGGGCACATGCCAAGTCAGAATTAACATGTAAGATCATGATCTGCTGTAAACTGAATCCTGCCCTTAAGAAATAATATAAACAATATGTTCCATGCAAATACTGAGTGACATTTATTAGTATTTGCTGTTTGCATGGACTGTATGCTCAGAAACATTGCATAGCGCCTTAGTTTAATCCTCAGTATCAGAATGAAGATTTTTTTCAAGTATCTTGTATCACATCAACACATAAAAAATAATTGATAGAGTAAATGTACTTTAGAGCAAGGTGAGCAACAATAAAGAATACATTAAACCCTACAAGAACACTAAATGTGTCATATTGTAGGCCTACAGTAAGTATAAGCAAATAAGATGGAATAAATTAACCACTGGAGTGGAACATTTTGTAATACATCTAAAACGTCCACAAAAGTTTATTTTTATGATGAAATCCTTTGCAGATTTTGGTCCCTAGTGAAAAGTGTCTAGTTGAACCATCACTGAAAAAAATGTAATGGCGAAGCATCTATCCCAAATGTGTAAGACAACATGAGAATGATATTAAAGAAAGTCAGTGCATTATATATTTTTATATATGTTTGACAATGTGTATATGAGCTGAAATGTATCTTATGAGTTCCCACTCAGAGAAAACATTAAGTTCGCTGAAGTGGGCACTGCTCAGGAGAACCCAAATTCCATTTGGACAGGGAGGCAGAAAGCTTTAAATAACACGTTAGCAAATCAAGAGCAAAAACTTTTAAAAGGGCAGACGAAAATGGGCATTATGCCACGCAGCTCATCTGACATCAGCAGCCAGACAGCATTACAGATAAGCCTCTAGCAGTGTTAATAACTGAAAGTGGAGAACAGATACAAAATGTGTTCCACCGCAACATCTATTGGTGGTGCTGCCTCTTCCCCCAGGTGTCTCGGCCCTAACTGCCCAGGAAGCTGAACTTCCCTCTAGATGTTCCTCTTAGAAGTCACACAGAGGAGACACCTTGCCAAGAAACTCATACTCAAGCCAAGACTGACCCAACAGGACAGCAGGAAGCCTTGATTGCTTTTGAAGTCAAATTGCTACCATGAAAAACTTCACCTATTAAAGGCAATAGAGATGATGAAGGGACTGGAGCATCTTCCTTAAGAGGAAAGACTGAGGGAGCTGGGACTGTTCAGCCTTGTGAGGAGATGACTGAGAAGGGACTTCATCAAGCTTGCAGTTTTTGGAGACAGGCCCACGACAGAACACACACAGAGGTTCATGTGATAAGAGCCAATGTTCATTGATGGGAGCCCCCTTTAATGGGGGTTCAAATTTCCCCACACTTACACACCTGATTGGTTGGGGTTTTAACACTGCCCAGCTCACTGGCCAATTAGGTGTCTGCATTCATGATTGAATGGGATTGGTTGGGGTCCCCTGTTTGAGTTTGAATCCGACCTATCATTATCGTACCCGGGGATTTGTTTACTTCTATTCTCTAATGAACTAGGCTGGTCAAGTTGGTGTCTGTTTTGGCAAATTTATCTGTGCAGCTTACAGACCAGCTGTAGCTGTCACACTCCAGTACCTGCAGGGAGGGGTCAGAGCATGGACCAGGCTCTGCTCAGTGGTGCCCAGCAATTGGACAAAAGGCAACAGGAAGAAACGGATGCACAGGAACATAAGGAAAAGCTTCTTTCCTGTGCAGTGACTGGGCACTAGAACAGTTCACCCAGAGAGGGTGTGGAATGTCCCTCACTGGAGATATCCCAGAACCATCTGGATATGACCCCATACAATGTGCTCTGGCATAATCATGCCTGAGCAGGGAGGATCCACTGTAGTCCCTTTTACCTCTACCAGTCTGTGATTGTGCACATAGGATTTAATTATTCAAATAAGTTTGTTTGGACTGTCATGGTTTAAAAGTCTTTTTAAAATATACTGCCTAACCAAAGCTTCAGACCACAGCTGCCTAAACAGGTATTCAGGTACTTTATTGCAGCATAGCCCTTCTTGCTCAGAAAGAAATCTGAACCTGCCACATCAGACAAGAGAGTCAAACAAGTTGATATTCCAGTTCAGCAAAATAAACACTTTCCTTCTAGCAGTACTTTAAAAAAACCCTGCTTTGCCAGATGAAAGGCCATATCAATGAGTTCATCAAGTTTTCGCTAAAGGTGCTACTTTATCCCATTTCATCCTCAGCTACAGTTGACAGTCATGTGATAAACAGAAATCTGGAGAGAATAAGGAAATTCTATAACAGAGAGACAGATGGAAAAAAAGGGTAGCTCTAGGCATCAGTATCACAGTAAGGTATCATCTACCGAGACCCAATCTCTAGAGGAATTTTTGGGCATTCCACCTCTCCTACTGTGACACACAGGCCAAAACACAATGAAGACACTGTTCAGATTTTTTCTTGTGACATGCAGTTGACAACAAAAGGATTTTGGCCAATGAGCAGTATCACAGACACTTTCCTTACAAGCCATATTGCTGGAAGAAGGGAGAGGGACAAACAGGAAGAGGTGGCACCTCAAAGCACTTGGGAGGATCTGAAAAGCATCCTCCCAGTTCTCCAGCATCCTTAACTAAAGTAGCTGGCCACAATACAGTGCAGACTATGTTAGAGAACATTTCACTTCAGAGCTGTAGCTCTGATAACATGCAAAAAACTGCTGTAAACTAGTCCTGGTTTAACAGACCAGATAACAATAACTGTATACAAACAATAGCTCATACATAATAAAATGGCATAAACTTAACTTGAAATTACACCTTCCATTCTTATTAGAATATAAAAGTTAATCTTGAAACAGCTTGACATAAGAGACCTTTAGAGGAGAGTTAAATTTCTGAAAAATTGACATAAAATACTACAGCTGCTTACCAGCTCAGAGAATTTCGCAAAAAAAGAAAGGTGCACAAGAATTCAGTATTACTCCTTTATAACATGTCAAATGAACTTGGGGTATCATTGTTATTTAATAAAGGAGAACAAATGAAGTAATAAAAAGGTTCTGGATAAGCTACAGAAAAATTAAGATTAAGATTCAATTAGACATTCATTCTAAAATCCTTGTTTCCCAGACTAACTGAGAACAAAGTAACATACAAAGTGTTTCTTATTTACAGAATGGAGCACAAGGTCATGTGGAGGGGAAGTTCACACTATAATGAGAATGCAGTTAGAC
>VXBN01009784.1:88748-179672 GCA_013397395.1 Sinosuthora webbiana | reverse complement strand
AAAAGTAGTTTTATTTTTTTTTTTTTTTTTTTTTTTTTTTTTTTGCCAATATCTGAAACATGAAGATTTAGAAGGAAAAGAAACATGAAAGGTTTATTACTTCAATTTTCTACACTAACAGTACAACATCCATTGTGATTTTACACATGCTATGTTTTCTATATTCAAAATCAACACAGTATTTCAGAGTATAAAACCCCAGAGAAACAGAAAAAAAAAAAAAAAACCACACTGAGTAGCCAAATATTTCATGGATCATTGATGAGCCTGGGAGCTTGCATTTTCAATAAACTATGAAATAAATCTGTGTCAGGGGAGGTTTAGGTTAGATACTGGGAAAAGGTTTTTCACCCAGAGGAGGGTTGGGCACTAGAACAGGCTCCCCAGGGTACTTGCCACAGCAGCAAGGCTGACAGGGCTCAAGTGTTTAGTCACTCTTGGGCATATGGTTGGATTGTTAAGGCTGTTTTGTGCAGGGCCAGGAACTGGACTCAGTGATCCTGATGGGCCCCTTCCAACTCAGGATATTCTATGATTATAGGGCAGGGTGCTCCTGTATTAAGCAACACATAAAATCTCTGTTGGGTGGATCCAGACGATTGTAGTCACAGGAGCTCATCATGAATAGTTAGTAATCTTGTAACAGACTAAGAGCATTCACATTCGAAAGATAATGACAAAATAGCAGATATGCAGAAATCACACCCTAGGTTAAACTATAATTAAAAGTTATAAAAACATATCACATGTAACACCAACTCAATTAGGAACAGCTAAAACTAAAATAAAAACCAGCCTCCTTGAAAGCATGGAGGCTCAGACTTCCTAAGAAGACACTGCTTATGTATTCACCTGAGTACCTTCTAGAAAAAGAAGTAAAAGCCAATATTACTACATAGCCAACATTATTTTATGTTACCAAAATTAACTTTGATATCAAGTAGTTAAGATTCAATTTTCTCTTGACCTAGTTGCAATGACTTAATAAAAAACCAGGGTAATTTAAGTATTTTATATATCAAGAACTCACTAACAAAGCCACTGGGAGTTAAAGATCAAATACCGTAATGCATAAAGTAAATAACTTCCAATAATCATGATCCTCATTCATTATCCCTAATACAGTTTTTTGCTGTCTTTCAGTATTTTAAACTGAACAATTAGGAAGCATTTTTAATGGCTGGGTTAAGTACGTCAGCTTGGCTACAGAACTAACAACTCTTAAAATACAATTCTTACCTATCAATTCTTTGTTTTTCAGGTACATACAAACTCACCAAAAAACAACAACAGAAAGTCAGAAGGTTAAGAAAAAAGATTACTACTAAACTTGTTTTTCTTTCCTGAAGTACACTCACATTCTACTAAGACTGAAGGACTTTGTATTAGCTTCAGTTTCACATATTTAACTGGAACAAATTCCCCTTTAAGTTTCCTCAGTGATCATTAAGAAAGTTTCCATGTGGTTCTGAACATACTTAAACACTCTAATATTACTTTTCAACTTGAAGGTGAGTAAGAAACTTCAAAACATCAGAATAAAGTTTAAATCCAAAAAATCCAGAACTGCTTATACATGCATTAATATAGATGCAATCGCTCATCAGGAAAGACTATACTGCAATCAGTAAAACAGCAATTCTTCAAGCTAACAGAGTTTTAAAGCTATTAGGTTTTTTTTTATTAACAAAGAGGCTGTGGGTATTATTGAGGTATGACATCACATTGTCCAGTCCCAGACAGAGCAGTATTCCCATGAAATGACAAGCTGGGATTCCAGGGCTGGCATGATCTGTGTATAAACAGATCAAATCTAGGAAGTTTAAAGCCAAACTGGCCATGGATAACTGCTCTGCAGAACCAGATTTTTCCTTTCCATCATTTTGTGAGAACGGCAAAGTACAGCTCCTTTCAAATAAATCAATTCAAGTCTTCTCATGGAGAATAAATAAATAAATGCAAGCATAGGATTAAACAAAAACACCCTCCCATCAAATGCTTGCTTTGGTGAGTGAATGCATTCCCACCCCTGGGTACCACCACTGTTCTTTCTTTAGCTTCCTTTAACAATAGGGATGACTAACCTACAGAAACCTGTGACACCGTGTTAACAGGCAAAGACTGGCAGGCAGATGATGGTGGTAGGAGGGAAATAAGAGCTCGCTCTGGAGGGGATAGAAAACCTACCCATCAGCAGTTCCCCAGCTCCCTGGGGCCCAACAGGTGGCTCCTCAGGATATCCACTCCCATCCCAACCACTTATCCCCTGCCTGACCTTCACACAGGTTTCCAAGCACAAAAACCTCACACACAGTCAAAATGATTCCTTAAAAAACACATACTACTGTTCCACTTGTTTTGGCAGAAGACTTGGATAGAGGGATGATAGCTGTAGTCTACTCAGTTCTCAGTTTTCAGTGTTGTTGACAAACCACATGGTCAACTTTAAAACAGCTTCAAGTGAAATAAACTTACAAAACCCAATCAATCAAAAAAACCCAACCAAAAACAACCCTGAAGGTTACAGCCAAAAAATGTTATCGAGTGTATGAACTGATGGAATTTGGAATGGACAGAATTTTGTTAAAAAAAAAGCAACACACCAAATACACCTGCATGAGGAAGTTCTTAGTTCTTACTCACCCCATGACAAGAATATTAAAAATACAGATTGTGCATGACCATTCTCAACTTGTATTTTCCATTTTAGAAGTTTTTTGCAAGAAACTAAGTCCCAACATTTCAACACAAAATGCCTCCTGCTACAAAGCCATTCTTAGCATTAACTACAAGTGTAAGCTTTCATGTAAAAGAGAGGGGAACCTAAAAGGAATTTCTGATTGCACGACAAAGATGCCTGTGCTTGTGAGTAAGGGAGACTGGAAGTGTTGAAGAATGTTTAACCTTCAAATGCCAGTTCAATTTACAAAGAGTTTGGATGTTCAACTTGCAAAGATTTTGGATGTTTACACAAGCATGAATTCTTTTCCCAGGCACACACTGAGCACCATAATTCACCCAGTGGTAGGGCGGCTGGTGTCATCCCATCACAGCCCTGCAGCCCTTGAATCCCAGCTTGTCATTTCATGGGTACACTGCTGAATCCAGATCTGGCCAATGTGAGGCCATTCCTCTTTTTCATCCTGATGTTGTCAGTGATGAAGTCTGATGAATGAACATGCTAGAATTAAGTGACTTCCAGTACTTGGAACACAGCCCTGTAATGCTGCCATGCCTCCCCCTGCCAGCAAGGACAATTTATCCTTTGAGAGCAGGTAAATATTGAGGCACTGCACTGTTACATGCCAAGTACCAGCTTTATCTTTGCTTGAAGGGCAAGGTGCCCTAAATGAGAAATCCTTGACTGAAAATTAACCAAACTCTTTCCTACGCTTACTGAAAGTCAAGGTTACAGATGAGCTCTCCGACACAAACCTTCCACAAAAACCAGGCTATCCACTAAAGATGAGAATGTAAGAGAATATTTATAAACAATGAACACTCTCTTCCCGCTTTGGTGTAGTTACAGTCACAGCCGGCAGGGGCGCTGGCACACTCCGGGTGGGCAGGGCAGGTGTGATGATTCCCCCTTGCACTGCAGGGGGCGCTGCAGCGCAAGCTTGGAGATCACGCAGCTGTACAAGTATGAGTGGAGATCACGCGGTTTAGCCGGGAAGGGATAGGGAAAAGGCTTGTTTTACAAACCCCCAGGGGCAGCCGGTCTCGGTGCCCCAGCAGTACCCTCAGATGCAGCAAGCTGGAACGGCAGGAATGGGCAAAATCACAGGGTGGTAGATGAGATGTAGCTGAACCGCGGGGGTGTCATGGCAGGCAGGGGCTGCGGGGGCTCTGGTGTATTAGAAAAACCCGAGCAGCGCTGAAGAAACAGCGGGGGGCTGGGCAGTGGCAGCCTGGCTCCCAAATACAGCAGATGGAGGCTCGAGGAAGGGGAGGACGGGCGGGGAGGGTGGAGAAAGGGCTTGGGGATGCCGGGGTTTCCCCTGAGGCGTCCGAGCAGACGGTGAAGGGTCCCCTGTTTGGTGAGGTAGGGTGTTAGTAAGGTCCCAGTACAAGAGCTGCTCTTACCAGCAGAGCTACACTCACGATAGAAGAAAGGCAGCAGGACATGGAACCCTGCAGTGCAGTGGTGACGAATTCTCCCCACAGCGACCATAGCCTCTCTACCCTCCGAATGCCGAGAACACACGAGAGCTGGGACTTGCGCCCAATCCCGTGGTCCCTCTGCCCTTCCCAGAGAAACCCACAGGTTAAAAGAGAGAGTAGCTAGCTGCACCCTTCCCCTGAGTTGCAACAACTTCTTTTGTCTCTCTTAAGGACCGGGTCGTTATTGTGTCCTAGCAACACCTATGGGAGGAAATTCCGAGAGAAAGAAACAAAATAAAGAATCCTAAATCCCAACCAGCACTCTGACAACAAAAAAACTAATATATATACTGCTGGTTGTATTGCACATATTGAATTTTAAATATTTTTATATATTATTATATTTATATTTTGAAATTATATATGTATTTTCAAATGTCTTTGCTACGGTTAACAAATTACTAACTCTTTTACTGTACTCCTTAAAAGCACATATTTCCTGAAAAGTAATTATGATGTTTTGGTGGAAGTATTGTGTTATTAAAAAAATACAAGATCTAGAAACCACTTAAATTCAAAGTGACTGAACTTAATGTCACCTCTAAATTACATAGGCAATATTAATATCAAATACTGTTGAAAACCATAAAAAACACAACACAGACATACACAACTCAAGTGCACAATAACGGTTGTCCAGCAGCTGTGGATGCCCTGGAAGTGAAATTCTCTTTCAAGAAGTGAGCAGTGATTCAGCTGTTCTCAGACCCAAGGGGACTCTAGAAGCACTAACAGACATACATAATGATAAAAACAATGAACCAGTGCTCCCAAGGAATTCACCCATTTGCTCCTGCAAGAAGCAAAAGTTCCGTGAGAACACTGCCTTGCTCTGATGTGCATGTGGGACAGAGGACAGTGCAGGCTCAGACAAGGAATGACATGTCACAGGCCCAATCCACTGTTCCACTGTATTTCCGAAGTCTTGGAAATGCAGTTTCAACACCGTGACTCATAAGCAAGATCCTCCTTTCCATAGTCCCCATCACTGGTTTGTTTTTGGGGTTTTTTTCTCCTTTGGATTTCAGAGCTCAAAGAATTATTATTCCCAGTTTCCCTGATTTGTTCTGTTTTAAAGTTGGACTAAATGCTCAAGAAGAATCACAATGCCAGCACTTATAAAAGAGACCAATAGTGCTCTTTCATCCTGCCTACAAGATAATGGACTTGAAATAAAGACTAAGGAAATCTTCAACCAACATTATAAGCCACAAATGGGATATAAATCAGGGAGAAGAAAAAATACCTTAAGTTGAAGTTTTTGTTAGGGGGTTGTTTTAAAAAATAATTAAATGCAAATATAAGGAAACATGGAATCACTTTTTTCACTGGAAAGGGAAAATTAAAGACCATTTAAAACATTCATCAGAAGCCACCAAGGGGAAATGAATAATCATGTTTGTTATACAACACATCATCATCTTAGCTAAGCTTTAAGTAGAGTATCTCTCAGCAGTCAGGTCATCTGACAAACAGAGCATCAGAATCTTCCTCCAACACAAATAAAGCAACATCACAAACAACATTCTGTCTATAACAGTCTATTTTGAACACTTTGATAAGATAAATTTTACTGTGGTTTGTTGAAAAATAAAATAGAAACTAATTTGAGGTCATTATAGCTTTCTTTACATTTGATGAAGTGCTGACAAGCACACAAACACCTTAACACTCAGAACCCAGAGCATTTTTTTGCTGTGACAGAAAGATATTTTTCCTTCATCTTGAATTCTTGTTGTTGGCAGGCAGCTAAACTCCAATATGGCTGCTTGCTCACACATTCCCAGCACTGTTCCCCTCCCCATGGAATGAGAGAGGAGTGGGGGAGGGGGAAGTAAGAGATAAAGACACTCTAACAGGATAGAAATGGAAGTGAGGAGAAATACTACTACTATTACTATTACTACTACTGCTACGAATAAAAAAATACTAGTAGTATTATTGTAGTATAATAGTAGTATATTGTACTACAAAAGAAGCTTGTACTGACCACCCACTGACCAATGCCCAGACAGCTCCTGAGCAGAGTCCATGGCCAGCTTTTCCCCTGGTTTACATGTTGAGTGTGCCATGATATGGCATGGAATATCCCTTTGGTCACTGGGGTCAGCTGTCTTTGCTGTTTCTGCCCAGCTCCTCACTGGTGGGGTGAGAAGCAGGAAACTCCTTGACTGATTGCAAATATTGCTCAACTAAACCATCAGTGTGTTAACATTATTCTCACCCTAAATCCTAAACATATCACTTTGCTAGCTAATTCTGTCCCTGCTGAAACTAGAACAGGGCTCCTTTGTCATCATGCTGGAACAGACTGATCTCATCACTTCCAGGAAGGATCACAGAGTCCTTATCTGCTTGCTCAGGTAGCACCAAGTGAGGTGGGAAAGAGTATGACAGATGCACGGCAGAGCTGAGGAAGAGCTGGGAAGTGGACACAAACAAAACTGGCTTGGATGGCAGATGCTGACAGGAACAAGAGAACATGCTAAGAAAAGGCAGATGTCAACGCAAGAAGAGGATTACTCAGAAAGAAAAGAGAGGTGAAGAAACATCATTGCCTGGGAGACTTGAGTGGAATGGTGATGGCCAAGACAGTAGCATCTGGTGAGCCAAATAACAGAGCAAGGCTGGAAAATCTGGAGCAAGTAGCTCTGTCAGAAGAGCCAGATGGGAGCAGCACCCTCAGAGATACAGAAAGGCAGGAGAGAAACAGATTAAAAGGGAAAGGGGTAACTAGTCACTAGTGGCAAGCACTCATTGATATGGCAGAGGAAGCCACATGAGCATGACAATGTCTATCTCAGTCCACAAAACATTTTAGTTCAAATGGTCAAAAGTAGGTCAACACTGCATCACAAAAGGGCATAAGGTCTATGCAGAAGAGCATGCAGCGGTACTTCCCCAAGGCTGTGTTTCACCATAACTTCTACAGACATAACACTAAGGTCCCTAACACCTTATGAGTTTTCTTGTAGAGATGTCGAGTTTTGAAACTTTGTAGGTTCTCAGTATCCCAAAGATACTGTGGCAGATGGATAAGGAGCTCACATACACATCTGTAACTATTCAATTACTTCTGTTCGCCTGAAACCTAAAGCCTGTGAGTTTTATTTGATAATCTGATGTCTTCTCATGAAATACAGGGTGAGTGACCATTCCTCATCCATCCCCTCCAAGCTACTCATGACTTTGCAAAGTACTGTCAGATGTTCCAGTCATTTTCCTTTCTATACTGGAAAGATCTAATCTACTGTGTCATTTCTTTTATGGGAAGCCATGTCATATTTTGAGCACTCCCCTTCATCTTAACTCTTCAGTTTCCACTCTGCACTTCTGAGGAAAACCAGAAATGCACACAATATTCACAAATACAAGTCCATAGCTGGCACAGTGGTGCAGTTACATTCTATGCCTTATTCCCCATTCCTTTCCTAATAATCCCAAAGACTATTGCATTTTGGCACTAATGAACATACATTTTCACAGTGTTTGTTAACATCAATCATCAAGATCCCAATCTTGAGAAGTTTGAAGCTCCTCACAGTCTCACCATATACAATATGATAAGATCATTGCATTTTAGGGTTCTCCAATGAACACTGCCTTTACTATATTAATTTTTGCTTCCATTTTACATCCAGGCACTCAGTATCAAAAACTCTTCTGAAATTCCTCGTAATTTGTTTTTATTAACTCTACCTTGAATAACTTAGTGTCTTCATCAAATGAGTCACCTCACAGTTTATCCTTTTTTACAAATCACACATGCTTTGAACATCACTGGCACAGAAACCGATCCCTTGAGATTCTATTGGTGACCTTTCTCTAGTTTGAGGGTGGACCTTTAATTCCTGCCTTTTCTTACTTTAGCCACATAAGAGTTTTCTCTTCTATTTCATGGTAGATTAAATCCTTCAATAACTTTTGGTAATGGAGGTTGTTAAATATCTTCTGAAAAACAAAAGGAGGCACACTATCCATTTGTCTAGCTACTCTTAAAAAAAAATACAACCTCTTGCTCAGCATCATATTCACTGACAAGTCCAATATTTCTGGATGTTCAGCACTTCAAAAAAGTATCCCCTCTCCCACACAGGCTTACTGAACTGTATTTCCAGAATATTTCTGAGTACCTTTTAGAAATACCCAGTGAGTACCATCACTGACTCTCCCTCTGCAGTTAATTGCATCAAATCCGCTGCCAGCATTCAGTTCTACTCCAAGACCAGAATGTATTTAGCATGAGAATTTACAGCTACTTTCAGTTAGGTGAGAAATTTTTTGAAAGATGCTACATATGCAGATCAATTTCATAACCACATGGTAAGATGGATGCTTCCTTTCTGTTCCTCTCCCCATCCTTACTTCCTACGATGCTAAAATAAACAACGCACTAATTAGTAGGATTCTCCCACTGCAAAATTAAGTTCTTTAGCCTGAAGGAAAGCACCGAAGAAAAAGATCAGCCAGCTCTGTGGCACTACAAATATATTCTGATAAAAATTTCCAGGTCTGTCTGTTCCAAAAACTAGATGTATACAATGAACAAGAAATGAAACTTATGCAGCAGGTTCATGCATCACTCACAGGTTCTGTGTGTGAATGTACCCATCTATCAAAACCAAAGCTACATGCTTCATAAAGACTCCTTGGGTACATACACTCACGTACACATTGAGACTGTTTCAAGCATCTTCCAGTTTAGAGCTCAACTATCAACAGAAGGTTTTGAAGCTTCTTTCCAACTTTCTCCAGCTTCCAACTACAAATTAAGGATAACACCCCTCTCTCCCTTACGATGTTTTTGAAATGAAACTTATGATATCTGAGATGTTTGGTAAGATTAGAGAAACTTCTGAGGGGAAAATTAGTTTTGTCTTCAGGCAGGATCTGAGTGGTGAACAGTAACTTGGGCATGGGAGAGGCTGGACCAGGAAAGAAACACATTAAAACATCCACAGTAGAGCAGGGCAGGCAGACAGAGCAGGCCCACAATCATAGCCTCCCTCGAACCCTCTGCACAGGAAGAGTCAAGCTATGATCAGAGAGGCACCTTAGCTTCCCTTTTATCCAATTTTTAAGCTCTTTTTAACTTTACTAATAGTATTTTAGCACTACTTTTTGAGGTTAATTCTTTTTATGTAAAGCATTGCAGAAAAAGCAGGAACACCTGCTTTTAATCCCTGACGCCTCAGCTTGGGTAGAGTTACAAGTGACAGAAAACTTAGTCCAACTAGCTTTAGTCATTCAAGCAGGAAAACTGATTTTCCTTCTTAAGCTCCTAAACATAGAAACGTTTACTACAATGTGTAATGCTGTCTTTAGAGATAGCTATATAGAAGACTCATACTGGTGACCACTTCCTGTGAGCTGTTGCTGAACTCTGTACACTACTTGTTTTGATTTTCTTAGTCCATTGTAGATAAATAAGCATATCCTTTTCAATCCTTACCTATAAGAAATTATTTTTCTGCTTTAGGAGTAGATCTGCAGAGCTGTGATGTTCAAGATTTCAAAAAGTTTTTATGTTGTGACCTGTTATTATTAAAACCTTACTGCAACCATCAAACAAGTAAAACATATGTACATCCCAAGAATGCATAGAAATATACAAGTTCAGAATTCTTTCTTCTTCTGGTCTTACTATAAAAAAATTACGTGTTTTACATTAGTCATATATAAAAGTACATTCTGGTCATCAGCAGAATGTTAGTTTTGTTTTATCTCTGCACTTCAGTGTTTCTGAAGTGTTGGCTAAGCCAACAGCAGAACTGATGTTTGGCTCCAGTGAAGAGGTGGAAGCCTCCAGAAACAGAGTTGTGACTGCCTGAGGAAGTTTTTGTGCTGCTGGTGGGTGATCTCATTCAGATTTCTCTGCCCACTCCCTACCTCTTTGTCCAGCTGATGAGATTTTGTCCCCTGAAAGATGACAAAGGCCATTTCAAATGGTTTACACAGTCCTGCTTTGAGAAGAAAATACTTGAAAAGACACAGTTGTAAACCATGAGGCAATAAACCTTCTTAGAATTATAATAAACCAATAAATTCATTATTGTTTAACATGAATTATCACTAACTCCTCTGCTTCCTGTCAGCTAGTGTCAGAAAAACTAGACATGTAGTTGTGTAGGCTGAAACTAAGAGAATTTTTTGTTAATTTAGGAACAGAGTGGTGTGAGGCTTGTTTGCATCACTCACATGGCTGACTGAAGACTGAAGCAAGCTGGAGGCAAAAAGCTAAACTAACGGGGACAGGAAAATTCTGCGACAGTTATTTAATGTAATTCTGTTAATTAGGCACTGCATGGAAAAGCCAGTGGAAAGTGTTTCCAATTACCCAGAAGAGAAGCTCTGCCACTGCAATAGAAATAGGTGCAATGTGAGTTTAGAGGAGGTAAAACCAGCAACTTTTGCCATGTATACAAATATAAAGGCACTTCACATTCTTGTGTGAAAAAATTCCACCATTAAAATGGTAAAGAATTTTAGAACTACCACTAGAAGAACTGTCAATTACATATTTCTCTATTTAAATGATTCACTCTAGGCATAACCTTGGTGTTTTCTTTGATATAATTGGCTAGGCATCCATATCAAGACTTGAGTGTGCCTTTTCTTCTGACATCAGGTTGGAGATTTGAAGTTTTCTTTTTTTTTTTTTTCCTTCTCTGAGGGATTTTTTGTTATTGCCTGAGAGACTATAAACACTGGTACTTAAGAGACGAAAGATGTGGCTGGGGAGGAGGGGGAAGGGTGCAACTGGCCACTCTCTTCCCTGGCAGGGGTTTTATCTTTGGAAGGGCAGAGATACCACAAGATTTTGGCTGGGGTGTCAGGTACTGGACTCAAGCTCCTCAATCTCTCTTGCTCTCAAAATCAGAAGGGAACAGACGAGTTGCTGCTACCGTAGGGAGAATTCACTGCCACCGACAAGTCCAGCCCTTTACTGCTGCTTCCTTACCGTGGGTGCTCGTAAGAGTGACCATTGAGCCTGGGACCTCACTAACACCCAATCTCACTGCAAAGGACTCTCACCATTGTTATAGATGAGTAATGAGATGGTTGGCTCTTGTAATCAATATATTGTATAAAATTCGTGTTACTAAAAATTTGTATGTATAAAAGTAAAACAGTAGAATGTAAAAAACCCAGATTCCAAAATGCAGTCTGAGGGCATCTCCAACATTCCAAAGTCTTTTTTTTTAGCAAACAGTAGAATGTAAAAAACCCAGATTCCAAAATGCAGTCTGAGGGCGTCTCCAACATTCCAAAGTCTTTTTTTTAGCTTAAAGGTGTTACATCGACATCTGCAGGAGAAATAATGGGGAAACAGCTCATTAATCACGAGCTGACCACATTTTCACGGCTAATCAAGAGATCTGATATCGATCTGGGTGGAGATCAATGAAAACTACCCAACAGAAGGAACAGAAACTTCTTCATTCAGACTCTCAGAATATTCTTTCAAACATCTCCTGCAGGGTGCAGGACATTTCCATGATTGTATTATTTACATGATGTCATTCGTGTTCTGTGTGTCGGTTTTGCTTTCGCCTCAGGGCAGAAAAATGGTATAAAACACCTACCCTGAGACCCCGAATTTGTGGACCAGCTCAAGGAAGCACCTTTCGCTGCTACCTGACAGTCCACCCAGCAATTGATCAATGTTGACCTGATTTATCGTGGCGTTCTTGAAATTGATTTTCAAAATTATCAAATAAATCTTTGGATTTTTAAT
Source organism: Sinosuthora webbiana (assembly GCA_013397395.1). Lineage (NCBI taxonomy): Eukaryota > Metazoa > Chordata > Aves > Passeriformes > Sylviidae > Sinosuthora > Sinosuthora webbiana. The sequence continues at coordinate 167,770 of VXBN01009784.1, read as the reverse complement.
TGGCTTGTGATCATTTATGACAGCTCTCACAATTAAGGGATAAATATTATGTGTATTTTAGAAGAAGTTTTGTAGATGTATAGTTATGTTATTGTGATATGTCCTCCCATAGTTCTCTTTCCCCTCCCCTTGGTAGCATTTGGGGGGAGGGCAGGCTTGTTACTAGGAGGTGCAGCATGGCAACACCTGACCCCCAATCAAATTGCAAGAAAGTGATCGCCACCAATGGACGGCAAAGAAAAGTTGACTGACAGGCTTTGGGAGGGGCCAAGGTTGGCTGATGTTACACCACGAGTATAAAAGGTGGTGCAGCCATTTTGCAGACAAGCACGTGGCTGCTGGTCACTGAGACTTCTAGTGCTGCTCTTTCTCCTTATTCAGTCTTTTGTTGTATTTTGTTAAGGTTTAATAAAACTTTTAAATTTTAAACGTGAGCGTTGTTTTATCAGACTATCTACTCAGGTGCCTCAGGGAAAAAACTGGGACCCTGAACCCCCTTCCCTTTGCCATAAATACAAATTATATGATTGGCTTTTCACAAATATTAAAATGAATACTACGTGTGTTATGTTGGAAAGTTATGCTGTATTAATATAGTCTCTTTTAGTAGTGTGATAAATATATATTTTTAGGCTATAGCATATTAAAATAGAAACTATGTGATATAAGATGCTTTTAGTAACTAGCTCAAGGAATGGGAAAGACAATCAAGAAATTCTGCACATTATCTTATCTAGATAGCAATAACAGCAACAGACACCAAAACCCCAAAGGAAAATTTATTTCCTGATATCGGGGAGTTTGAGACTCCGTGAAGCCATAGGAAAATTGATTTACAGGATGGAATGGTGGGGAGAGAAGATGAAATTGAGCAGAAACACCCAAAGTCGAAAGGAATGTTTGAATCATGAATGGGATTTATGAATATGCAATAGGCTATTGCTTTTAAGGGAAGAGGCTTTGTTAGCAAGGAGTGCCTTTTGGCAGAATGCCAGGCATCCAGACATCTGTAACCTTTTGCTTTTTATGTCTCTTATTATCTTATTTTTTTTATTCTTAAACTTTTAAAATTTTAATGAAAAGTGAACTCCATTTTTCACACCTTCCCAGAGGGCCCCTCCCCTGGCTGCTTGCGGCACTGCCTGCAGAAACCCAGCTGCCGCTGCCCAGTTCCACTGTCTTCTCCTGCTGCCTCAAACTTTGTTGCAACACTTTAACTCAATATCAGCTGCCCAAGGGGACACCCCAGGGCTCTTGCCAGGGTTGTGGAGTTTCTGCTACATTTTGTTTGTCACCCGGGTGTGCCCACTTCTGCCATTCCAGCGACTCCTCCAAGGTTCCTGCGACAGCCCATTTCACCATCTGGAAGGGCACTGGGACTGGCTTCCTGACCTAAGTTTGTAAAGGAAGCCCCTTTTCTCTCTCTCCTGCCAGGCCACCCGCCATTCCCACATGGAGGGATGGCTGAGCTTGTGCCACAGCGCCCCCTGCAGGCGCAGGGGAATCATTGCACCTGCCCTGCCTGGCCGGGAGCCCACAGCGCCCCTGCTGGCTGTGACCGGAACTACACCAAAGGGGAAAGGGCTCAACAGCCCAGAGATGGTTGCTACTGATTTTCTGTCCTTTGCCTTGTTTTATATATATATATATATATATATTAGTAAAGAACTGCTATTCCTTTTCCAGTATCTTTGCCTGAATGTCCTGTAATTTCAAAGTTATAATAATTCGGAGGGAAGGGGTTCATATTCCAAGGGAGGTTCCCGCCTTCCTTGGCAGACACCTGTCTTTCAAATCAAGACACATTAACAAGTGGATAACTTCACAAACTGCCAGAGTCATAAAACATGACAAGTTAAAAATATTTTCAAAGGTGTTTTTGTTAAAACCAGAAACAGAAGCCAGTTTTTCACTACATAACCAAACAACAAAATACACTTTTCATATAACCTAATCTACTTGTTTATGAACAAATGACTGCAAATAATCACATTCTGATTGACAAAGGCGATATACATAATGAGATTCCAACACATCTGGATCTTTCCAACACTGTGAATGCAGTACTTAGCAGCATACATTAATAGGATAATGAGGCAGAGCCACTCCTAAACATGCACTTCACACAGCACAGTTAATCTCCTGTAATTCTCCCTTTGCCACACCTTGCCATATCCTGTCTGCCATGCCCATATAATGATCCACGAACACCCACATAACTGAGCTTCTCCTCTCTATCCAGGGTTCAGAATGTATTTCACCAACAGAAAAAGAAATGTCATCTATTCAGAAACACATAGCCACACATTTATCCAAGGTATTCAAAGAATCACATCTCTGGGACAAGGATGCTTGCTCCCACAACCAGCAAGGAACGTGGAGTGAATTACTTCATTTCACTGGCCACACTGCACAAATTCACAAAAAAGCTTGCTTTTCCTCAGACAAGCAGTCAAGAGAGGAGAAAGTGCAAACTAGAAATGCTTACTGCCCACACTGCCCCAACACTGGCAGAAATCTCACCCTCCTGCTGTGGCCACCGGCAGAGCTCCCACCAACACTTACACAGACAGGCTGGTGGCCATGGTATATTCCCAAAACCAATTTCTGTAATGCAAAGAAGAAATCATTGGTTTCTTGGCACTGTCTGCTGTAACCCTGCAAGCTGTGCCACAGAGCAAGTGGTGCAGGCATGAGGGTGGCACACACACCTGAGATCAGGAGAAGGGAGTTCTCCAGATCTTCACACTTCCACCAGTACAACTCACAGCTTCTCATCTTCGCTGTCTACCCAAATACATTCGTGGCTCTATGTCAAGCACCACAGTCCTCACTCAAACAACGTAATTTAACTCTTTAAGATTTTGATCCAGTTAGATAACTTTTAGGAAATGTTTCTGTGATCAATGCAAAGACACATGGCTGAGTCAAATAAGGGGCTTTCATTTTGCCTTGTTTAAACTACTGTTTTTATGCTTTAGTTGTATTCTCTTAAGAAAATGTAAGTCTCTATAATCTAGTAAATCTGATGGATATTACTGAGGTACACTGCTACAAATAACAGCTGCAACTACTGGTCTCCACAGGTCTCAAAGAGAAAAAACTCCTGGAGCAGGCAAGGGCTGTAGTGAAATGGGCTCTACATGCTTGAATGCCTTGGCTGAAGATTATGATACAGATTCTGTAAAGATGCTCTGGCCTGAAAGCAGCCAGATTTCTGTCACTCACTGTTTCTCAACTGTGAAAAATAATGTCAAGATGGAAGAAATAACTGAGCTGACTCAAGATACTTGAAGTGATCCTCAGAGCAATGGAAAATTAAGACTCCAACTTTGCAATCAGCTGCCCACTAACAAACTTTCTGTTGGTATCTTAATTCTTACCAGATGGATTTAACAGTGGTCTAGGGCAAGGGTCTATTTGCACTAAAATTACAGAGGAATGGGCACTGGCAATGCCCAACTTCTGACAATGTCCCCTAACAGCTACCACACTAAGAACAGCTGAGGCACACACAGAGCTGACAGGCAAGATGCAACTTTTTAAAAAATTATCTTTAAATACTGAAGAAGTACTACGAGAAGAGAAAAAAAAAAAATTAAAAGCTCTCTGGGACTCCTTAGTTCTATACAAAACATGATTCAAGAAAAAGTATTCCAAACAGATATAGTACACCACAAGCAGAGGGCTGGTTGATGCAGAAATTACACATTATGGCTACTGTCACCATTTTTCCTCCAGAGGAAGTAATTATGTGGCCACCTATCCCCCAATAGACCCTTGGGGATAACAGTTTCTAAGGTTTATTCTAGTCAGGGTCAAAAGATGAATATCAGCACACAAAAAGGATAACAAACATAATGTGTCATATACAACTACATAAGCCTCAATTACAACAAAATCAGAAAAAAAATAGCATATGTGGGGGCTTTAAAATAAAAATTAAGGGCTAAGGGCTAATGGGAATGAAGTGCTTAAACATTTTAAAAATTTTTGTGTCCAAACCTTGCTACTTAGATAGCAACCATTCAACTTGCAATGATTTTTCTTTCAAAACTGCAATTCAGAGAAGGCACCTTAGACGCCCAAGTCCAGTTCCTCACTCCTTCAGGGAACTGCATACAGTCCTGTCCATAAATTTATGAACTTCCTTCCACATGATTAGATTTCTTACTCCTTTACCAGAAGACTGTTGGAGCTCCTTATGCTTGCAGATACTTCCTTATAATTTGCAGAATAAATTTATTCATATCCAATGTATATTCATTTGTTCTTGTGATGAAATTGTCTTTTAGCTTAAATTAGCTTGTAAGACCTCCAGGGCACTGACCAAATCTACATAAGGATAGAGAGTCCTGAGCCTACAAGTTCCCTTTTCTTAATTGAGAGCTTTGCTTGTGGTAACAATACAATAAATAATAAAAATTAGTTTTTATAGTTCCACTAGTTCTAGGTGAGACTGCAGCTCTGCCTCATCTCTAACAAGTTGCTTACGTGTCTTTACAAATATATTAACACTACAGGCTGTAAAAAACTAAAGAAAACACAACAACAAATGGCTAAAAGAGCATACCCCTTTTGGCATTAAAGCTTGTCCTGGAACCGACCAATTCAACTCATGCAAAAGTCTGGAAAAACACAAAAACCAGCAGGTTCCTTCCCACAGTCAGAATCTTCAATTTCTAGAGGCAAGTTTTTGTGCTCACCATAAGTCTTGAATTTGGGCTCTCCTTGAGGATTTTTGCTCAGAATAAACTAGTCCTGCAGAGCCTCAATAGCATCAACAATGATATACTGCAGGTTTAGAAACACTTGTTTTATATCTATACAAACAAGCATCTGATCTAGAAACTTTACCAAAGAAAAAATTTTCCCTGATACTTAGCACAGATTTTATATACCTGCTGTTTAAGCACTTTTTACCACACTGGTAGCATTTCTGTTAGTTGCTCTTCAGTCCCAGCTTTGCTAAGGGTAGATTGTGTCCTGTGTTTTACTTAGTCTACATAAATGAACAAAAATTCTAGAAACATTGCATATTTTTAAAAAAATTCTTTCATTTTTTGTTTCATGGAATAACTGGTCTGAGTTGGTTTCCATGCCTTTTAGCTGTCCTGGTTTACTAGAAAAGCAAGTTCCAACTCCAGCATTTATCAGAATTCAAATGGCAGTAGTAAAGCAACATATTTAAATATAGAATACTATCAAGGAAATGTCTTGCCTAGAATGGTAATGAAAACGGCAAATTAACAATTCCATTTTCTAATGCAGACAAAAGTAAAGGTTAACAAAAAAATGAGGGCCCAAATCTCCCTTTTAATTGATTCAAAGCATCAGGGACACAGGAGAGAACAGCAAGCTACTGCTACCAAAATAAAGTTGCAGGATGAAATGGGAGAATTTATAAAGTATCTTTTCTTTTGTTTCAACAAATACAGATTTCCATAGCCTTTCAGGCTAAGAGTCCAAGTACTAGATATTCAAAAATTAATGTAAAAAAAAGAAGGGTTTAATTAGGGAAGAGCAGGAGTACTTTCTTTCTAGATAATGCAGTTTCAAAGAACTGAACAATTGGACAAAACTCCCTTCAGAAAAGACAATAATACTGAGGTATAGAAGACATTTATGTAGATTGTCTATCTTTTTCATTAAGAGACTGAAAAAAATAAAGCAGGAATAAACAGACTAAAACTGAGTCACTCACCCAGACATCTGTAGGGAACCACAATATGCGGGTGACCATTGCACTGCTTCCATCCCCTCTTGCACCAGTTCTGTATTGTAACTGGCTGGTTGGCTTCAACAACATTGGTGATTTGCAATTCAGGGTACACCTAGCATTAAAAGTATAGAAAAAGACAAATGTTATCACAAGTATGCACTCTGGGTCACTGAAACACATTTGTAACTACACAATATTCATCTTCCCTCTCTTCTCTCTCTTCTGCTGAGTAAAATATTTATGTCATGGTATGACTGTATGCGCACATCTGGAAAGCTGGTGTGTCTGTTCATCAGTAAAAACATGTGGCTGCCAATTCAGAAAAATTATGGTGGTAACAGCTGACTGTCAAAATTATAATTTGCCCAGTTATATTTGACTAAGGTAAAAATCAGCTAATCATGGTTAAATACCTTCTCCTCCATGTCTAGGCTACTGCAAAACTCCATATACAGGGCATATTCTCCATACAACTAAACTTAATAGCACACCTTTTTCTTCATCTCAGCGATTTTAACAAACATCATAATTCTTGTCTGCTGCAGTCTGCCTAGCACTAAAAGTCTGTTGAAACAGTTATTCATATTTACGTTTACATTACCAATTTCTAAATTGCTGAGATCAAAATTCTATCTCCTTTAATACTGCAATACACTTCTACACCCACGACCATCACACCAACAAATTTGCTGATTAATTTATTGACAAACCACAACTTTGTCTTTTTATCCCCCTCAGTACCTTTATCCCACCCCCCTTTTCTACGCTAACATGGCCTATAGCTCTCGCTTTACATTTTTCCAACTGGCAATCTACCAGCCCTAACATGATACTCAGAAAGGACTAATTTTCCTTTGCCTTTCCTCAAGCAATCCTTACCAATTTCCAGCTGTGTGAGATATGAGGACTTAAGTGCCCTGAAAAGTACTGTTTACTCATATCTATCAATGGAAAAGTAAAACAGAAATAGGAACAAGTCTGAAGTAACTGGAGATAGTCAAAAGCATCCTTCAGAGAAGTAACATAATCTCAAAAAAAGAAAACTGGATTAAGATGGAATGAATTCTGAGAGTACAAAACTGGTGCTTGGAAAAGTACTCTAAGAATCCTGACAGTCCTGCCTCAAGCAAAAAAGATTTTTCTCAGTCATGGATCTCCACTGAGGTCATGGCATCTGAGAGGCAGCGCCTCCTGGCACTCCCCTGATTGAAGGTTTCAAATATAACCATGGCAATAATGAAGCAAGCAGCTTGAGCTAAAGTCCTAAATTTTAAAAGACAGTAACAAACAACAGTACAGCCTTTTCAGATTTGAGATCAGTAGTCTTTAAATGAATGTGGCCTGGTCCATATACATGGGAACAATCAAAAAGCAATCAAAGCATAACTGGAAGTAATTTGAAATAATTTCTTTCTTTGATTAAGAGACATGAAGGGGCAATTACAATTTTAAAACTGAACTGTATTAACAGCTTAATGCACAAAACAAGGGCACATAGATAACAATGCCACGGAAATGACTACAGAAAGAAACACTGCCTAAACAATGCACTTTATGCTAAAGAGTTTGAATATCAACCCTGCCTTCTATTCCAAAATATAATTTAATAATCAGATACTTCTCTCCTTGTGCAAATACTTCATAGAATCCATCTGTCAGATCTTTGCAAGTTGTAACAGCACCCTCAGCTCAGTACAACTGATGGCTGAAGAAGTACAGAGGCTGAAGGTGCAACATGGGATGTTAACCCAGCATACAAGATACAGTGACCTCAAGAAAGCCCACAGGCAGAACCGAAAAGTGTGAAAGTTTCCTACACTCAGAAGACTGAAGCTTTACTTTCTTTCTTTTGTCAGCAGGTAGCCAAGGCTGATGGTCAGTGTCCACATTACAATACAGATGCCTGATTTCACACAGCTTGCAGGAAGTGACTCCAGAGGAACTTGCTGCTCCCCCTGCTCCATCAGTGCTTCAAATACTGAACTCTGCTCTGAAATAGCAGGTTCAAGGAAAACTCTTGCACATGCTCATGATCCCTGTAACAGCACTGCCAAAATGGATTAGCAGGAAACTTCACACTTTAACTGCTGTGTAAATATTACCCCGCAAGACTCAAGCTGCCTCAAGAGCTAACATGCATGATGCAAGAGGAAGATTTCCTTTTCTTCGGGTACTTCCTTTAGCATTGTAATGCTGAACTCTTCCAGTTCATAGCTCCACAAATGTCACACTCATGTAATTACAACCCGTGGTTAAATAATACTGGGTGCTGTCACAAGCCATGTGCTTCATATATCAGTGTCAAATGACATGTTCTCATCAGGGACATTTAACATTGCCCAGGATTAAGTGTCACTTGTCATTGGCAGAGGAAATAAATGCCTTAAATGAAGACAACTAAGGAAATTTCAAAATGCATAGACTGGAATGCTTAAAAAATGAAATTAAGACCAAAAAAAACTCAAAACCATTTATTTACCCACATGAATGTATGTAGACTTAAAGTGACAGAGAATAGGATTCTGATCCACAAGAATGAAGATACACTTAATTGCTTTCCTGAGATGAATTTCTAAAGAGTAAGAGCACATTATTACTCTAGGGCCTTGCTGAAAGTATAACACTAATGGGAAAAATAAGTTCATATATTATTTTTATTTTTACTATTACCCAAACCCACCATTTTAACTGCTGGTTAGTAAAGTGGACCAAATGCTAAGTAGTTAGCAGTATTTGTCAAAAGCACACAAGGACTAAAAAATACAAAGAAGCCTCTTCTTCCCTCACTACATCTATTACTAAACTCCTAATTTCCACTGACAGCTCACACAAAGCTCAGGCCACCTTTTCAGAAAGAAAACAGGCTTTGAATTTCATTATCAATAGGTTAATGCCAGTGTATATGCCAAGGAGAGTTCCCCTCACTAGACTTATATAATGTGTTTGCTCAGAATTGAAGTGGGACCTACTTAGTGGCACAGAAAAATGAGCCTCGTATTTATTTTTAGTGTCCCTAATGAACTACCACTCTTTCTACAGTGTCAGTGCAAGCAGCTCTAGAAAGCTGCAAGATAACCAAACTTTCAACATTATTCTAAGCTGCAGTAGAGACATTCCTTTAATTCATCTTAAAAGAAACAGTGGAGAAAACAGAGATCAATGCAATCTAGAAAATTTACTGGTAAGAAGTTACAGCTACATCTTCATTTACTTCCATTTTCATTACCATGTCTCCTTATATACTGACTGCAGAAACAAAAATCTTAAAAGCCACTCACATTATTCAGAATTTAATATAATCTTGCTAAAACTCATGTTTAGCACTACCAGCTTTGATGCCACATAGATTTAGGACTAAAATGTAGACATCCTTAATAAAAGAAGGGGAGAAAATGGGATAAGAAAGCTTTTGGGTTGAGATGCCTGTCATAGGCAAGAGAGACTCAACTTGGGGAAAGTATTTTTCATTCCCAGTTAAAGGAATTAAAAAGGGAACGTAGTGGGACAAGCACTGATCCCTTTTCTCTGACCAGTAGGAACAGCATGAAACTGAGTCAAGGAAGGTTTAGGTTGGGTATTGGGAAAAGATTCTTCATTCAGATAGTAGTTGGGCACTGGAATAGGCTCCCACAGGGAGTGGTGACAGCACCAGACCTCACAAGAGTTCAAGAAGTGTTTGGACAATGCTCTCAGGCATGCAGTGGCATTGTTGGGGCTGTTTTGTGCAGGGCCAAGAGTTGGACTTTGCTGATCCCTGTGGGTTCCTTCCAACTCATGATAATCTATGATTCTGTGCAATGGCATTTGTCTGCATAAGAAGGTGTTGATGATACCACTAGTTGGATATGCATTACCCAAGTGGAGATCAGAAACTATTTGGAAACAGATCTGAGAAAACCAAACATGCTATGGCAGAGGACAACACTAAAGCAAAGCAGCAGCCTCGCCACCTCCACCATAGTTGCCTCTCCTGCTGGTGTAAGGAAGAGCAGCAAAGAGGCCTCTCAGCATGGCTGGTGCAGGCGGGTGCATCCCCAAATGCCTCCTCTAGCCATCTTTGAGGACTGCCTTGATCCCAATAAAATCGCAGACCTGTTAAGACTGGAAGGGAGCTCTAGGGGTCACCAAGTCCAACCTCCCTGCTCAAGGAGGGCCACCCAGACCTGACTGCCCAGATGGCTTTTGAATACCTCAAGGGATGGAGACTCCAGAGCCTTTCTGGACAACCCTGCCAGCACTCAAATACAAGCATTATATGCAACTGAAATCTTTATGAGAGATACTTTTTAGTTTTTTAAATCAATCTCTGATACATGATTATATAAATGGGTTTCTCCATCCAGTCACACATGCTCAGCAGATTTTGGTTCAATCTTGAAATAGTACTTGAGTGTAATCATGAGGCAGTCATCTCTTATACCAAAAGACATTTAAATTCAAAAGCTTAGTATTTTATCTATTGATATTATTCATTATGTCCTTCATCTTCTAGAGTAATTTGGACTATTCAGAATATTCCTTTTATCATATTTTCAAATAAAATTTTAAAAGGTTTTAAAGTTAGCTGATGATTAGGAGATTAGTGAAGCTATTTAAATTTATATCTTCAGCTTTTATTAGACAATCAAAACAATAGCAACAGAAATAACTACATGTAAATCTTTAAGTACTACAAGTGTATATGACTGGAACTAGTGGTACAGATTTATTCCTACTTCTCCTTGAACATAAGGATCTTTTCCTGTATATTCCAAAAGCAGAATCACCATAGAGAAGAGAACAAGATTCAGAGTAACAAATGGCATGAATTCCTAATTGAGTATGCTCCACCCATGGAAACTGTAAAATGGAACACACGTGAATAGACTTGCACATAAATACATGTATGTGCACCCCTTGTTAAATACAGGGTGGTGTTATACCTTAACATGAATTTAATGGGGAAAAAAAAAAGAAAATCAGTATTTTAAGAGAAAGTAAAACATAATCAGGAATAGGTATACATCTTCAACAACAGTTTGAAATGCTATACAACCTGGCAAGAGGCAAGAAAAAAATCTTTAAAATAAAGGTGCAAAATTAACATACAATTAATTGCCATTTTTAAATTTAAGCACCTTAGTATTTTTCTCCAAATTGCATCCTACATCAGTATGAATTCTGACTGCTCTAAATCAGAGATATGTATTCATTTAATTGCCAGTCTGATGTAGATATATTTTCTTCTTATTGCTTTCTTCTGTTGTCTCCTACATCCTTCAGTTGTTTGCTGTACCTACTCATGATATCCTGGCTTAAATGAGATCATACATTTCTGGGTTTTAAATCTTCCATTTACCCTAAGCTTCAGCATCGGACACAGCAAGACTTTTAAGTCAGACTGAATCCAAATGTAATATTCAACTCTCTACTGGCACAAGGAGAAAATGCTACTCAGTCCCTCAAAAAGCACAGTGTCCAGACTCTGCAGCATACCACCAAACAACTCGTGCTGACACACTCTGTATCTGACAGAAATTTATGAGATGGAATTCTGCTTGAAGTCCATCTCAGGTGGTCAATGATTATCTACATTAAAAACTAAATCCAAGAGTGACTAGAGAAATGCTTACTTTAGAAGAAGGGAATATTCATACAGATAAAAAGAAGAAGAAATTATAGCTATAAATGGAACAAAAATAAGGGTGTTTTCAGCAGTTGCATCTTTAGCAAATTGAATAATCTGAATACTTTGATTTACTTATAGGGAAGATAACTCAAAGTAGGATAAACATTGAATACATCCAGACTTTCCTTGCCTCCTATCCTCCCACAGCTTACCCCTAAAAAGAAAACAAACAACCAAACAAATTGATGTGTGGACAAATTTGCTCTTACCTGAACACTGCAACTTCATGTGTTGAATATTCTATACTTAGAATATCAATGTTACTTTAATAAAAAGAACCATTCACAGAAATTATCATACAATCTGCTTTTTAGAATTGTAAACAAAAACCACAGATGACACAGGTAACTTTATCTCTGTGCTCTGAATGGACAAAGAAAGGTTTTATCACTTCAGTGAAGTAATCTGCCAACAGTTACTACAAGCACAAAAGAATACACACATTTAATAACCAGCATTTAGGAAGACTAGGGTCTTAAAATTGCTTGTGGAAAAGATCGTTTGACAGCAACGGCATCTGAAGGATAACTAAACAATGCTTCAGAGTATGAGAACAAGCTTTTAATTCTAGATGACCAAATTATGGTTGGATCAAAAACTATTTCTATTCCTTTCTAAAGCATATATAGAATCTATACAGTTTCTGCTTCCCAGAATTTTGCACTGATGTGTTGAAGAGCAGCAACAAGCAGACATGCTACATTAATTTCCAACTGTTTGGCATATCCATGAAGAGGAAGGATAGGATAATTATTTCTGTATGTCCATGCACAATGTCTCTGCAAGCTTTCCAACCCACAACTTAGGAAGCAGCAAAAATGCACAGTCACAAATTACCTGCAGCAGGAGTGGTGTCACATGAGTAGCCATGACACAAGCACCATCACCCCTAAAAGAAATGTCCTGTTCTCAGTCTTGCAGGCTGTGTTTGAAACAGACAGCGATATGCAGAATAAAAATTACTAAATATCTCATGTAAAATATCCTAGTTTATTACTATTTTTTACAACAACTATTCTCCCTTACTTTACAGTAACTCCATGGCTTTCCCTGTGGCAGCCCTCTGCCGCAGAGAACCATCACCCCTCTGATCCAGAGCACGATGACCAGCAGAACACCTTTCCTTCTCTGCCAAGTCTCTGTGGCTTAGGCTGTGTCCCGTCATGTCTGACCACACTCAGCCACTTGCTCCTGGCTTTCTCAGCCATCAGGCCCTTCTACACACAAAAGCAAGGCTACAGGGCTAGCTGAAGCTGGCATCCAAACTTTTCCTGTCATTATCTGTAACCCAGGCAAAGCCTTCACTTGCTTAAAGTAAATTATGACAGTCAAACCCAGCAGTAGCAGCACTGGAGCAGTTTTGAAATTCTCTGTCATGAGCCAACACGAGAAATAGCAAGGCAACCAAGAAGTAACAGCTCTGCCCTTGTCCCACAAGTTCCAGGCTGCAAGTTAATCAGTATAACAGTATTTGCACTAATTTCCAGCAGCCACTTGGGAAGAGTGTATGCATATACTCTTTTAACCCAACAGTTTAAAAGAAAAAGTTTAACAGTAATCAATTCTTAAACTAAAACCCACACTTAGCATAAATAAATAATCCCAGGCTGAATGCCTTCTGAACCAGCCAGGGAATTTTTTCCATTAATTAAATCCTGAGGACAAATTTCCAGGGACACACTACTTCCTATCTTCAGCCACATCCTCTTGCATCCATCCGTAACATCCTTTCATGTTTAATAGCTCCAGCCTCACCAGCTATTGGAGTCAACCCTCAGCCTCACCTAGGAATTTCACATACTGCTCTCATAACTATTTCTTTAGGCCCATCTAATAAATCACAACATCTTAGCTGCTTCACTGTTACACACGCAGTTGCTCTTCAAGAGTTTCCTGCCACAAAACTCACCCACTATTTCAACTCCTTTCACCCCAACTCTTGCCTCTCCAATCCACTCATCCTGGCATTCTGTTAGTGCTCATTTCCAATCTCTCTGCCCACTCAGTGACTCTTAAGTTCCATGCTAAGACCCAAATGCTGTCCTCTTTACTTTAGTCCTCTTCCTTTTTTCTCTAGGCATGCAAAGTCAGCAAATATTTCAACACTCCAACTAGTTTCCTTCTTTACTGATCTTATCCTATGGAAAGGAAAGCAAAGCAAAACAAAACAAGCAGGTGTGAGTGTATGTTCAAGCAAGACGGGAGATGATGAACCTCCTAGGCATTAACCACAGATCAGGGGCTGATGGGGTCAGAGATCAAAATATTGCTGCAATTTTTATTCCTGGTCATGGCAACACACACTTAGTGCTTTTTCTCTGTGAGCAGGATACCTACAACATCTTCATATTTCATTCCAATTTCCTTGGGTATTGAGAGTGGTAGAAACATGAGCTGTTTTTAGTGCAGTGACCGGTGGGGTTGATTCACCCACATGAAGCTTCATAGCTTCATACATACATGACCTCTTCTCTTAAAATTCCCTAATGTGCTTTTCTCTGGAATTTCATACAAGATTGCCTGCCAGGAGCCATGAGGCAGCCTGCTCAACCCTAATCCATGCACTGGGCTCCATATTTTACACAGATCTAAACTAAATACTCGTACTGGCTTTCTCTTAACATTTTTCTCTGCATACGGGGAAGGCAGAAGCCTATGAAAGCAGAAATAAGGCTACATGGTCAAACACATCCTACTCACTGCCTTTCAAGTTCTTGATTTTATAGCACAAATGTCTGTATGCTGTAAGAAAACCAAACCAAAATCTGAGCCCTGCCAACAATATTCTGTTTACCACATCAGGTTCTCTAAAGCCTCTCTTGTGTAACTTCAGAGGATATCCAGCTTTTCATACTGTAAAACCTCAGAGTAAACAGGGCTGGACTTACAGTCTCTTCTAAGCTGCTTCCCTGTCCATTTTAAGCACAACAAGCACTTCTACTTCTCCACAGGCAGAGTATTTTATTCAGTCAGTAAAGTCCACTTTGTCATGTCACCACAAGCCTGTTCATGCATTCACTCACCTTGAGTTGAAACCTCATCTGCCTGTTACTCTACTCACCAGAAGCAATTAACAGTTTGGGGTTTGGGGTGTTGGTGGTTTTTAGCTTTTTTTCACTTCTGTGCTTGTTCTTTCTAATTAAATTTCTGCATGAATAAGGTCAAGTACTCGAGCACTGAGACAGAATAATACATAATCAAGCTAACAGGGTATTTTTATCTCAAAATAACATATCGTGTGCAAAAGACAAGGACTACTGCCCTCCCAGAAAGGGGGTGGAGGGGAAGGGGGAAAAGCAGCCAGAAGAAATTTAAAAAAATAATAAAAATCTCCTCGTTTAGGCAGGGTACAATATTTTATCCACCCACTTCCCTGTTTGAGGCTGTGATAGGTTAATCTGGCTTTCAGTGGGGGCAGAGAAAAAGCCACAGAGGATGCTTCTGGGAGAGAAGCTCCTCGAAACTTCTAGTCTGTCCAGCAGAGCCAATCCCTAAAGGCACTGATGACTGACATATTGGCTGGCCCAATTAGAGAAGTTAGCAACACCTCTGCAATGACATATTTAATATGGAAAAAAAGGTGTGCAATTGCTCTTTCTTCCTGCCTTCTGAGAGGTGGTGAGGGGGCTGTCAGGCTCCTTCCCAGAAGAGCAACCGGGGCCCTTCCCAGTGTGGCTGCCAGGATCATGCCACCAAGGGGGACCATCCCATTGGTAGGAGCAACCAGATGGCTGAGACCACACAGCTGGAAGTGGCCGTGTGGCTGAGATCAGTGCAGCTGGGGCCACACAGCCAGGGCAGTGCCACTCAGCCGCTGCTATTTTGGCATGGCTCGCAAGGAATTTTATTTGCTTTGCCACTTTTAACCAGCCATGCTGCAGACAGAAGGGCAAAAGCACTGACGCAGCTTTTCTCCTTTTTGGCACCCCGCATGAAGAGAGGCGCTGAGTAAAGCCAGCAGCCAGCACAGCTCGCACAGTGCTGGCAGAGATCACGTGATCAGCAGTGAGAGGCATGGCAAACAATTCCCCAGTGCAGGGACTGGACAGGAGCAACTTTTCAGTGCTGCAGAACTCTACAAAAACTTTTCAATTGATAGAACTTCAGAACAAACAAACCTAAAGATACCAATTCTCTTCTGAATCAGAGAAAAGGAAAAAATGAAGACACGTGAAGAGAACAATATGGAGACACTAAGGGCAGTGAAAAGGAGGGAGAGGGAGGAGGAGGTGCTCTGAGCGTTGGAGCTGAAATTCTTCTGCAAGCCATGGTGAGAACTATAACACAACAAACTGTTTCCCTGTAATTCACGAAGTCCATGGGGGGATGCAGAATTCACCTGCAGAATTCACCATGAGAAAAAGGCGCTCACACTGGAGCAGGTGGATGTTGAGAAGCTGTGATCTGGTGAGAGGTTTGAACAGAGAGAGAGAGAGAGAACTCTTGCTTCCAGAAATGGAGGAAGAGGACCCTTGCTTTTATACTGCAACAGTTCATTCTTACAAGCCTCTACACCATGAACAAAATGGTCCATGAGAAAACAGTTGTGGGAAGACTACTTTGCCCATGGGAGGGACTCACATTGCAGCGGGTTCGGGTGGTCCTGCTACTCATGAAAATTAGAACCGTGTTGGAAAAGTTCACAGAGATCTGTCTCCTGTGGGAAGGACCCCATGGCATGATGGCAAGAGACTCCTCTCCCTAAGTGAACTGAAGAAAGAACTTTTTTTTTTAATTTGGAAGCGATAAACTGACTAAAAACCCCAAGTTTTGTCTCTCTGCGCTAAAAGTGAGAAGGAAAGAAGGGCTGGGAAAAGGTGTTCTAAAGGTTTACTTTAGTTCTCATTATTTTCTTTTAATTCCATTAATTTTTTTTGTCCTTTACACCTTTTGAAGTTTTAAGGCTGTTTTGCCCTTAAAGTGTTTCTTCCCAATCCTTACCTCAATTCATGAGCCCCTTTGGTCTTTTCTTTTCCCCTCCTCTGCTCAACTATAGCAGAGGAGAGTGAATTTTTCATGGGTGCACTGGCATTTGGCCAGCATAAAATCCATGACAAAGGGTTGCCTCAGTGCACTGCAGCACTAGATCAAGGAAGCAGGGACAGCTTAAGCAGCAAGAGAGCCTGGGTCTGGTATTCCAGACTCTCCTGCAGGCTGCCATCCCTCCAACAGCAAAGTCCATGTGACAAGGTGAGGCACTCTCCTGGCAGGAGCTCCTCAATCGAATCAATACATGAAATGCCAGTGATCCACATAAGACAACTAATACACAAAAAAGGTGCTTAAACAAAACTGTGTTGGTTACAGCACCAGCACCATGGGGACTGCAATAAAGGTTCAGCTACCTGATGTGGATCTTCAGGAGCAATCCTTACTATTCTTTTAAAAAAGCAAATATGAGAAGAAAAAAATAAAAAGAAGGGGGGAAAAAAACCCAAAAACACCCACAACAAACCCCCAAAGAGCCAAACAAGTCTGAGCTTTCTTCTTGGAGTATTATCATAATGAGATGAAATGCTGCATTTCACCTTAAGCATATGTTTCAAAAAGGGCTAGCAGGGAAAGAAGCAGATCTTGTGCCAGCAGTTTCTGCCCAAGGATGGCATACCATTCTGAAGGCATGAAATAAAGAATCTAACTGCTTTGTGAAAATCACTATACGCACAAAATTACTATTTCCTTCTCCCCAGAATTTCAAAGAAATCATTAATAAAAGTGGGCTGCAATATGCATATTTTAAATCATCAAATTACCTACAGAATTACTTTCACAAGCCTTACTGAAAAAGACTTCTCATCATTCTATAGAAAAGGAACATATGTGGCTGAGTTGTTGGTTATGTTTGTTGAGGAAATCACAGTACAAAATAAATCTAAACTGTAGCAGAAAATCTGTGAAAACATGCCAGGAAAAACCTAATTGCTCTCTATTGAAGTATTTCCAAGTTCTGCTGCCTACAAAATTACCTACTTTATGTCAAAGTTGTCTTTGAGACCATGCAAAAACTGTCACAAAGTAACAGGTCCATTATGATTTTTCCTAATCTAATTAATTTATGCATTCTTGAGTTTACTTCAGATATAGCCAAAGGGTAATTTATTAATCTAAGAGCCTAGATTCATTTGTATGCATGCCCCGAGAGACAAACAAGGCTCTGATTTCCTTCTTCATGAAATCAACTTCAGGGTCTAGTACCAAGAGTGTGAAGTGGTATTACAAAGTCATATTCTGAAACAGTGGTTCTATCCCATCATCCAAGACACAAGAAAACCACACGTGTTTTAGCCCAGTGGTGAAAGCTATACAGAAGAAGTTGGGGAAGTCTGCAAGTTAAAATTGACCACCTGACATTCTAAAATAAAAGTTGACCTTAAAAGGGAAAAAGAAAAAAAAAAAGGAGGACGAAAACAAGAAATGGAATGAAAGGATGAAGAACGAAGAAATCAGGAAGGCACCTGCAGAAAACATTCAGAGCAGTAACATCTCTTGTTTGTGAACTACATGCATTCAGTGTCCTACATCTCCATGTCTTGGTCCTTTAAACAAGGTACCTTCAAGTAATTACCTGAGCAGCTGTAAGAAGACACTTCATTTTTCTTTCTTTTTAAATAAAATAGCAGTGTTTTTTTCAATATTGTTCTTGTGAATAAGATATACATTACACAGACTATAGTTTTTAAATACATACTGAGAATATTTAGTGTCAGGAAAAAGAAAGGATAAAAATTTCCTTCCTAAAGAAATAAAATCCTTGACAAATATTTATAAACATGTTTTTCTCCTATTCTTTCTCATAATTTGTTTTATCCAGAATAATCAGAATTGCCTCACCATTGCCTTGAAAAGATATAACAATTCAGCCTGAATACTGCCCTCTTAGCACAGCAACCTGCAGAATACCTGACTGAAAATAAATCAGGCACTTCTTATGTTCATTACCAATATTAACTGTATCTCAGATTAAAAGAAGTTCACCATGAAAGCTTATCAATAAAAACTGTCACTAAGCAATTTCTGAAGTCCTGTTTACTTAAGTAAAGTGCAATTTGGAGCCGCTACCAGAAGACAGAAGTTCATTAGTCTTTCATGCTTCATATGTGGCAGTGTTTAAAACTGGAGACTCTACAAATGACAATGCTCCAAAACAAAGACGATAAATTCCAGTCCAAAAGCTGAATAAGCTTAAAAAAATGTACTTTTTTCTGATCAGACCCACATGAACTTACTCAGGATTCCATTTCAAACTTGCAAGCCTGAAGGAACTGTAGTAGATGTAGTGTATAAACTCACATATAAATATTGTACGTGACAAACCTGAAATTGTCACTGTGAGTTTTGATGCCCAAAAGCTGCTCAAGACATCTCTGAAATTCCAAGGCCCATTGTACAACTGTGAAATGGCAGAATTTGCAACAGAAATCGCAAGGCTGAACGGGAGATGGCCTATTCATCAAGGGTGGACCTCCACTTCACGGCTGATCAACATCTGATATCAATCTAGGTGGAGGCCGTCAGGAGATTGAACAGATCAGCACCCCAATGCAAGGTTCTTGGAATGCCTTTCACACTGTCAGGAAATTCTTTCAAAACCCAACACTGAAATAAAGAAATACATGAATATGGGGACTCTCAATAGACATTGCCTCCGGGCAGAAAAACTGTATAAAATCCGTGCGCCCAAAACCAGCATTTGTTGGCAAGGTTGGACAGCACCATGTCTGCTGCTCCTCTGTCCACCCAGCATTCAATCGATGTTGTCCAATTTTATTGTGTCTGTTTAAGATTGATTTTGGAAATTGCTAAATAAATTCTTTGATATTGGATTGGCTATTGATCATTTACAACATAACTTTCAAATGCAGAAAACCCCTTATGATACAAACGTCTTTGAAGATATGCTCCCTTCTATCCTTAAAAGAATTCCCTGAAAAAAAATTGAAAACATTTCAGAAATTTTGATACTACACTTTAATTGCTTCAAAGTAGTAATATTTTCAAAGAAACATTGTGTGATAAATATCCTGGAATTAATTCGTGTTTATCATGATATGCTGTATAAAACCGTATTTTTAAGTTTAAGGAATAAAGCATTCCTGGAAGGGCATTGCCTTTGCCAGGAATCCGGGAGTCGCACATTCTCGAGAGAAAAGAGGGTGGCACCCATAGGAAATAGGGCTGCCTGAGATAAGCATGGCCATCAGTGATCGTTGACCTGGTGATCACCACCTGATATCAATCTCATCTACCTCATCAAGGATGTACATCTGAATACCAGATTCCCTAAGCCCAGACAAAGGCCTGCTCCTCCCCGGAAAAAACTATTCACCAGACCAGAGACCAGAAAAGGAACTGAATGAATATGCATCAAGAACCAGAGGAACAAAGACAGATGAAGTAATCAATTGTGCAAATCAGAAAAACTGTATAAAAGTAGACCCTGCACAGACCGAAATCATGAGCCAGGAGGGATTTGCTGCCATAGGGGCCGGATGTGTGGTTCACCCAGCGCCAATCCCGGGATCAGAACTGTATTTTGCTTGTGGTTTATCGGGATTTTTTTCGATCTATTTTTAATAAATTCTTTTATTTTATGAAATTGGCTGATCATTTATAACACATTGTTTATCAGGGTTTTGTTTTTTTTTATAATGAGTTTTCACAATTATTTTCCAAAGAAACTGAGAACTTAATAAAAGAAGAACAATCTGATGAATCATAAACATTGCTGAGATTTTGCTGGGGGTAAAGTTTTCTCTTTTTCTTTAGAGAACTTTCCTTCCATTTGTTGTCATAGAGATGGTGAATGGACCTCGACTTAAAAGACAAAAGATGTAGCCAGAGCCTTGGCACATCACTGGAATTGTTGTGGGGAAGGGGGAGAAGTGGTGTGGTGGTTGGCAGTTTCTTGCCTGGGGGTGGGTCAGTCTTTGCCCGGCTTGGAGGGCGGACAGCTGTGGGTTTTGGTGCTGGACTTTTCCTGCCCGGGGACTCACTGCTGCAGCGGAGCCTTCCTTGCCATTTCTCCTTGCCATCAGAGACCACTGCGTGCAGAAGAGGCCACTGGACTGGGACTTTTCGGTACCCACCATTGCTATGAGAAAGCTCCTCACCATCTGCCTGGGTGCCTCAGGGGAAAACCGGGCCCCCACCTTCTCTCTCTCCAGAGGAAGCACCGTGGCTGCTTACTGGAGCCTCGGTGGCTGCTGCTGCTGTCTCCAGAGGCACATGAGAGCCAGAATATTATAAATGTACGCTATAAAGTTGGCTTTTCACAAATATTAAGGTGAATGTTATATGTATAATAACTTTGCTGTAAGGATACAGTTTTTATTTCTGCTATTAGCAAAACTTAGACATGGTAGTGGGATACCTGATATATATAGTTACGCTTGTAACTGAACGGCCTATTTGGCTGGGATAACATCCAGTGAACATATGATGAGGACCCTGCTGCTGACTTGCCAATTATCAACACCAAGTGTCTGTAGAAAGTATGGACCAACAGCCAAGCTCGAGGCGATAATGAAGACACAACTAAGAAACATGCACGCTCTAAAAAGGCAGACCCAAGGAGGGGCCATGCTAAAGAGTTCCTGGAATATGGAAACTAGTTTGTGGGAAAGTTTGAATATGCATGATCATTTATGAATATGCAACAGACTGATGTAATAGAAAAGGTATTTAAAGAATGTCTCTGAAATAGCAGGCATGCTCTTGGCTGAATGCCAAGTCACCTGGCCATCAATCCTGCACTTGATTTCTGTCTCCTAATTGTCTTTTTTTTTTATTATTAAACCTATTTTCTAAAATTTCCAAGAAAGTGAACCTCGGTTTTCACAAGACGAAAACAGAAACCCATCACCCTCCACCTTCTCTCTCCTCCTGGGGCCACCATTACCCCCTGGGGAGGCTCAGTGCTTGCTTCAGCTGCCCTCTGCTTCACAGTGAGCCAACAGCGCCCCCTGCAGCCGTGGGGGACTCACTGTAGCCTCTCTGCCTCAACAGGAGCCATCAGCGCCCCTGCCGGTTGTGATCATAACTAAGCCAAAAGGAAAAGTGCTTGACAGGTGGTAAAAAGGCTGTTAGTGGGTTTTTCCTTTTTGTTTGTCTTGTTGCTGTTGTTGTTTGTCTTCTTTTATATATATATATACACATATATATTCTAGTAAAAAACTTAATTCTTTTCCCGTATCTTGGCCTCAATGCCCCATAATTTCAAAGTTATAATTATCTAGAGGGAGGGGGGTCATCTTTTCTATACCAGGAAGGTTATATATACACATATATATTCTAGTAAAAAACTTAATTCTTTTCCCGTATCTTGGCCTCAATGCCCCATAATTTCAAAGTTATAATTATCTAGAGGGAGGGGGGTCATCTTTTCTATACCAGGAAGGTTCCTGCCTTCCCTGGCAGACACCTGTCTTTTAAACCAGGACAGACTTCCACAGCAACATGTTTCACATTTCTGCGTTGTGGGAAAAAAAGGGGAGAACTCAGCATCAAGGCAATGGAGGCCTCAGCAAGTCACACAAAGAAGAAAATCTTCAAAGGAGCATTTTGCACATATGTGGTGCAAATTCTGCTTTACAGGGAGCAGTATCTACTGCTTATGTCTTTAATAACATTCACAAACATTACTGATAGTTAATGTTCCAACACAATATTAAGAAATCTTCATTAACCTATAAAAGCATCAAAGTTCTGCAGATCACTTACCATTTACTTTTACTCATAAATTGCACTTACTGTTTCTCCAATTTTGTTTCCTTGTAGAAGAAGAGAAGGAAGATATAGAGAGATAATCAAGACTGCCACCTGCAAAGATCTTTGCAACCAAGTTTGGAAATTTGTCCAAGAAAGATGTAAAACTTCTGTTTTATTTTAGTAAACTGATCGGTGTCTTCATTTCCAGTTACTAAATTGGACTGAAAACTCAACTAATCCAAATTTTCTGCTAAACACAGTGGCTTCTAAAGAAGCCTCTCATGAGGCTCTTTAGCCTCTCATCAGGATGATGACTCAGGCCATCATCCTGAGTCCCTTGATGTCCACGTGGGTATTTATCAGGAGGACCTCCCAGTCATTCCTCACTTCTGAAAACAAGGGCTTCTTGCTATGATCCTTCCAGTGAAGCTATACCCTGGAGTCCACCAGAAAACACTAGTTTGAAAGCAAAGCAAGGAAGAAGTGGGCATCATCAAATGTGCATTATGCATCAAAGTCCTTCGATCCTTTTCCTACACCAGACTTCCATGACTGACAGACTCCAGACACACACACAAGAACAAGATCTGTAATGGCAGATTGAGTCAGCCCTAGGGCTGAAACAGAAGTACACATGAAGCATGTCCCAGTGCAGTTCAGCTGTTTAACACTCCCTAAGCACTCTTTTTTTGTAAAATACACATATGCTTTTTACAGAATGAAAAACATGCAGCAAAACGTCCCTCTTTGTTGCTGCACTATTGCATCAGACCCACACACCTTGGTTTATTTTCCAGCAGTGAGAACAGACCCACAGTTCACTGTTGCACTTTTTCAGGAAGCCCCACTACTCACAGGCTTCAAGCTGTGCACATAGCACAGGAGAAGTTAGGAGCCAAAGTTTTTGGGTGATTTTTTCCACTTACAGGTAAGAAACACTGCTTTAGAGCTGGCTACTTTGTACGCATAAGGAAGAAGAAGCGTTCTGACAGAAGCTCTCAACAACAAACTCACATAAGCACCAAGTCTCCCATGTGCATGAAGTTGCCAGTCACTGGGCTGCCTATAGGCATCTTTACACTTACCAGGAGCTCAGAAGCCTGCAAAGCAAAGAACATACTGTCTTAGTGCTCCATTCCCCACCAAAAAAGAAGCTGAACATTTTGTTGCCAGCTTTCTTCCTCCAGCAGTATGTTCCCACACAGATGGCAAAACATTTTTTGAGGCTTGGTACTGCATGCTCCACTGAAGTCAGTAGGAACCCTGTGATGCCTTAGGATTTAACTTTTCTATTTTTCAGATCCGGTACTGCTTTAGTGTATAACTCTTAAGACTCCACAGCCTGTAAGCTAGTGTTCTCCCATTTTTCAGACAAAACAATTTCTCTCTAGGCCTGAAACTCAAGGACACCTAACTGTCTCAGGTCCTGAAAAAAGTGTAAACAACATTGACTTTGAGGGGGCAAACTTGGAGTAAATTACTTCATTACCTGAACCTTTAATTGGAGGATTAACTCCTGATATGTAAATGGACCAAACTTTTATCTGTATGAAAGGCTCGTGACTAACATACATCTTGGGTGTAGCATCTTAGAGGCTTCCGACTGCCCAATGTGTGCCTATTGAAAGCCTTTAATAAATACACACTTTTATTCTCTTTATCTTGTCCAGCCTCTGTTCTAGGTAGCCACTCTCAGGCATCACCTGACACAAATTTCTCTAACAGAAAAGTTCAATCCAATTCCAAGAAAACCTGAAATATGAAAAACTTAATTTGTTTCCTTCTTCTACAAAAGACCAGTCCCAAAAGAATTAGGACGGCTGCCAAATGGAGAAACCACTTCAAATTGCTCCAAATTACTCAACTG
Source organism: Sinosuthora webbiana (assembly GCA_013397395.1). NCBI lineage: Eukaryota > Metazoa > Chordata > Aves > Passeriformes > Sylviidae > Sinosuthora > Sinosuthora webbiana. Next base: position 143,806 of record VXBN01009784.1, on the reverse strand, counting down.
ACCACAGTGGTGTCAATCCCTAGAGAACAACACTGTTAGGGTGCAACGAAGTCCAATCATATCCCACAAAACTTCAACACCAATATATTTAAGTTCTTATTCTCAGAAATGGGATATTCATTTCCCACCACTCACACTGAGTACATTGAGCAAAGGCAACATCAGAATAAGCTGAAATCCAAGAAAATTATGAATCTTCTGAGATATGTTGATCCTGAATTTCAAAGGACAGAGTAAGAACTGTAACCCTGCATCTGCTTTCCAATATAAACCACTGCAAAGCTGGAACATGCCCGTGTACATGTCCCTCTGCACCCTGCATCTTGCCAGCAGATATCCCAGCCTATTCACAGAATCATCAAGGTTGTCAGTTCTTCAAAATCCAGAGAGAACTTTAATATTAAAAATAATTATGATAAGTAATTATATGTGTCTTTTTTTACTTTTGTTTCACAGTAAGGCTGGCAAACAATATTTTTAAATTAAAATGATCTTTGGCACCCCTTCTCCAACAAGAATTAAGTTCACTGAACTGGACTGAAATAAACATAAATAAATCAAATATGAGCATTCCAATCAAGGACTTCTGGACTGAAAGGATTTTCAAATTGCTGAAAAAAACAAACATGGAATCCTAAACATTTCATACTGCTTTGGCTCATCCTGGGAGAGAAATTACTTCTTACCTCTCAGAACTGAACCTATGCTTCTCTTGAAACTTTCAGAAACAAACAAACAAGCAGATCAAAGTTTTAAATGCTCATATCTTCATGATTATATTTTGATGCAATCTATTACTGTGCTCTGTGGCTTAGCAGTTCCTGTTGTTTACTGAGGTAACTGAGATAAGCTTTACTTTAACACTCATGAAAGTTAAACATTAAACTAAAATGAAGTTCCTTCTCCAAAGATTAATCTAAGCAGCAAAGTCAATGTAAGGATTTGCACAGATTTCTGTATTTAATTTTCAGCACAGTGCAAGCACTTTGGCACCACTGTTGCTGAAACCTGGTGAAAAACACCAGGCTGACCCTCTGACAGTCTGACACCCCATAAACCAGAAATTCTATGATACAGCTACACATGATAAATTAATTTGCAAATATCAAATTTGCTTGTGTTATGAAAAAGCCAGTATTTTAGTTTGCCAAACAGCAACAAAGAATCCTTATCTTAGAAACCAGCGCGCCATACTGATGCTCCTCCTGTACCTCCAGCTGCAAAACCCTGGCAGAAACCAAAGTTACAGCAAAATCAGCAGCAATTAGGATTCTGCATCTGAGATGGAGGATCCATATGCTTTTTCTCCAAATCTTTATGGCAGGTCTGTGGAATCTGTGGAACTGTTCAGCAACTGACCCAAAAAAACTAAATTTCAGATCAGATAACCACAACAAGGATAGTGAACTACATCAAATTTCTCAGTCTTCAGTCACCTGTCAATTCCCCTCTGTCCTTCCTGCTGTCACTACTCTGCCTAAAATTACCACCTTTTCTATATTTCTTTATTTTCACCTGCCTTTTCTCTCATTATCTGTACAGATTCTGATATTTTAAAATATATTTGTTCTCCACTTATATTTCTACTGCTGCTAAAATGAAATTGTGGATCCACATTTTCATCTCTGATTAACATGTGGCCTACTCTTCATTACAGACTTGATTTGACATCTGTCTGCTTGACCTAATAATATTGGGATTTTTTTCCCTTTCAAATTGTCTTTTTTTTTTTATTGCCAGAGAAAGCTTGCTGGCAAAATTCAGGGATTAAGAGCATGTCTTCTGAAAACACACAGAACCAAGTGGCAGAAAGATGTAGTGCCTTCAAAAACATCCAGAAAGCTTCTCTTCACAGGCTGTTCAAAGACCATAGCAAAGCCACCTTCCGGTCATCTGTCCTGAGAAGTCCTGCCCTCATACCTCCTCCAACATTACCAATCCAGCTCATCTGAGGACAGGGTCAAAGAGGAAGCTCACCCTTTTTCTGTCTGCTGGGGTTTGCTTTGTGCCATTTCAGTTCCCTAAACTTCCTTGCTGCTGCAAGATCAGACACATGCTAAAATTTATCAGGGAAGAAATGAAGAGGAAGGAGATAAGAAAAATGACTGTTTCTGCAACAGCATGTACTGCTTAAGCTCAATACTTGTGTCAAACGACTATGCAGCAGCTCTCCTGGTAAGAAACTTAAAAAATCAGCTTGCAAAATCTGACCGTCTCACATCTGGCCATAGATTCTAAGCTATAACAGCTCAAGACGTATAAGCTGAGAGTCTGCAAAAGCAGGATCATTCAGGAGCTTCAAGCCTGGCGGAATATGGGAGACTCCTCAGTCCTCTATGTTGCTCCAAACTCCAGCCCAGAGCTAAGTCTTGGTTAAAGAAACAAAACTGATAGGAACACATCACACCACTATTCAAGAGTAGCTCCAACCCATACTGGTTCCAAAATATTAGAAGTCATCTTCCAGGCTTAAGCAAGTGTGTTAGCATATCCACAGATGTGCTCTCAGCAATAGCTTAGAATTAGTTTCTATGACAATCTCCTCTAAAAGAATATAGGCGTATTAACTTACATGGTACTACAAGATAAGCTTTAATAAGACTAGTCTAATCAAATCCTCTTAGATTACTTATTTAGAATCATAAATGCAATTCCTGCTTCTTAGATAAATCCTTTTTTTCTTTCTTTCTTTTCTTTTTTTTTTTTTTTTCTTCTGTCAGATGGAGTGTACAGACTGTATGGGAACTTGGAAAAGCAACATTACCTGCAAAACTTCACAGATGTTTGAGGAAACACTTATCAAAATCAATTTTTTTTTTTAAGTCTGTAATTGGGTCAAAGAAGGAAAGCAAAAAAATATTGAAGGATCTTTATAGTGCCTTAAAAAAATTAAAGTTCCTCAGAACCTGAATTTACAAGGAAGCCATTTATTGACCACAACTCTGGCAGAGATGTCTTCCCAGGCCAAGTGCAATAACAAGGTAAGATTAAGACAATAACAAGCTATAGCAGAGGAAAGCTATAAAGCCATCCAAAAGTGATGGGGACAAACAAAAAAGTCTGGAACGTGACACAAAGCTTGCTACCTATTCATATACATACAATCATGCACAGAGATTTGCGGAAGACCAGAAGGAGATGAAGCCCCTAAACACTCAAAACCACTCAACCACTCAAACCCTGTGGGCAGCCTTCCAGGTCTCAGTAGCACCACTTACCCAGGAGGCATCACTCATCCATCTGCAAAGGTACACTTGCAGATGCTGGGGTATGGTTTCAGTGCCTTGAATTGGACACAAGTCTGACATTGCCAGGGCACAATTCCTGCATTATTCCACCTCTTGTCCATTTACCACTAAAATCTCTCCAAGAGCCACTGCTAGCACAGATGCTGGATCAAGGAACTGACCTATCTCTGAGAACATTCCCCTAAGAATAGAAACTGCATCACAGTGGAAAGTGCCAGGAGTTCAAGAGGACCCAGAGTGATCTTGAATAAAAGTGGCATAGATCTGTGCCATACTGAAGTGTCCATGTAACTATGGTCTCAAAAGGTGGCTGAAAAAATCATAGAATTGCCTGGTTGGAAGAGACCTTAAAGATATTCTTGATCCAATCTCACTGGCCTTGGACACATTCAAGGATGGGACAGCCACAGCTTTTCTGGGCTACCTGTACAAGTGCCTCACCATGCTCACAGGGAAGAATTTCTTCCTAACGTCTAATATAAACTTACTCTGACAGTTTGGAGCCATTCCCTCTTATCCTGTTACTATATGCTCTTGCAAATAGTTTCTCTATCCTCCCCAAAATGGCTGAAACATAACAGCTGTGTATTTATAACAGATTTTTCTTTACTCAAGGTAGCCATCACACTTTATGCTTATCACATCTTAGGCTTATTATTTATTAAAGGAACAGCTGCTACTGGTCCATCTCAGAGTTACACAGTGAAAGACTGGGAGATGTCCCCATAAGGAAGATTTCAGGCCACATATGATGAGAATCCTGTATCTAAGACAGAAAAGAGAATGTGAAATGCAGCAGTAAATGTCAGCTGTGTTGTCCCCACCAGGATACCACCTATGTGGGAAAGGCAATGTCTCTACAGACCACATCCAACACTACACAGCCCTCTCAGAAGTATCTTGGGCCAGGAGCTGGATCAGTTGAGCTTCGCTCCCTTGGCTGTGCATGCTGAGCATCTAGTGCAAGTGTGGCTGCTCTTTTTGTAACCTGAAGGAGCAAGCCACAAGCATTGAACACAGATTGCTGATGATAGTGAAGAACTTTTTCTCAATTGTGTGCCAAATGGTCATCTGCTAGCTCAGCTATGAACCAAACAAGTCAAGAACCTGCCCTGCATACAGTCATTGCATTCGTGTCTTTTAGAAGACAGAATAAACTACTGTACACTTGGCACAAACATTATGCTGCTAGAACCCATTGATTAAATCTTGTCCGTCATATCTGTGAAATTCAAAATTAATCTACAAGAAAACGCAGCATTGCAGTTTCATTAAACGCTGCAGTACATGTTTACCAAAATATTTATTTATGCAGACAATTCTCGTTCCTTTTCATCTTTTTTCCCCCCTCAGCCTCAAAAAGCAGAAGCACTCTTTGAAAAAGTCCTTATTTTTTCATTTCATTTCTTTTTGAGACATGCAAAAACAAATCAGTGTAGGGAAAAACAAGAGGGGAGTTTTTTTATTATCAACAAAAGAAAGACAGGAATCATCTTGCTACATATGCTCCAAGTTTTATTAGTCACTTGATTTGAAATATATTTCAATGTTAGACAACAGTCTGGACTAAAGATCCCAGCCTTCTTTCTCAAGAAGGTGAGAATACTAAGGTTTAACTACAGAATAAATATACCATCAATTGTAATCCTCTATTTCCAAGCAAATCAAATTTAAGCACTGGCAGAAAGAGTAAACTAGTTCAACCTTTGCTGTGGACCAAAAGCTAAATAAAACCTAAGACCTCAATAACAATGCAAAGAGCGCTAAGATACCATTCAGTCAAATTTTTAAGCATGACTCTACACATCTCAGAATATACCAACATCCATTTCTGTTGAAAATGTCATTTGTTTTTAAGGACATTCTGTGCTGCCAAAAATCTGTATGTTTCCCTTTTCATTAAAGGGATCATTTTCCTCAGACCAAAATTTATGGTTTTCTAGACTGCTGAATTTCACGTAATGCAGGTTTAAAATTCATTTTCACCTTCAGTACTGTGGCTCTTCATGTTGAGAAACTAGAAAAGGCACATTATATGCAGTGTAGATAAAAACAACTTCTATTACAATGAAAATGACAAGGTGGAGAGAAACCATTATCAAAACAGTAAAACCATTGTCATCGTGTCTCAAATTCTCAGAAAAAACAGGTCAAACAATTTTTCTCTTTTCAAAAACCTTGTCATCCCTGGCAGTTTAACAAACTCTTTAGCAGGAAGGCAAAGACTAGTGGGAAGGAACTGTTGCCATCAGCACTGCCTGAAGTAGGCCCCAGGACAACAAGCACAGTAGGACTACCAGACAAGGTGACATGTAGGACTACCAGACAAGGTGACAAGAGGAAGCCAAGCAAGTAAATAAAAAAGAGATGGCTAGAGTGGCCCTTTTGGCCCATTTACAAAACAGGGAACATCTGGGTGCCGCTCTTGACGGAGACAGGAATATGACATAAACACACTGAGATCATGCAGCAACAGCCAACCTTTATTGAGGGGCAGCTCCTTACAGAGGGACTTCAAGTTTCTCACACTTACAAACATGACTGGGTGTGATCTTAGTACTGCCCAGCTCACTTGACCAATGATAAGTGTGCATCCATGATTCATAGGGATTGGCTAGGGTCCCCTTGTTTGAGCTTGAATTCAGCTAATCAGTTTCATACCTGGGATTTGTTTAGCTCTAACTTCTAAAGAACTAGGCTGGTCAAGATGGTATCTGTTAAGCCAAATTATCTGTGCAGCTATAGAACAGCTATAGCTGTCACATTTGGGGATTGTGGGGTGAATTAATGTCAAAGCTTTAGTATGGTCATACCCCAGTTTTTACTGGGCCTGGCTAAAAGTGGCTTTTGGGTTTCACAAGCAACATATCTAAATACATGGCACAAAACCAGGGGATTTGAGAAAATGACAAGATAATTTCTGGAAGCATTATGGTTAGAGATCAGAAATGTCAACAGTGTTCTGTCAACGGTTATAATGAATTACCTATTACAGGAATTTACCCTAATATATTCTGCTCCATGTAACACAAAGATAACAGTTAAGAATGTAGTAACAAGTATTTATAATTTTGTTATTTCTGGGGAGGATTTTTCTAAGAAATACACACTGACCACAAGATGGTCATTCATCCCAGTAATGTTTAAAAAGAAAGTCGACACATGTAATGACTTTACAAAAGAAACCAAAGAGTTATGAGATGCCAAATGTAACACCTCCCAAAGTCAACACTCACTTAACATCTGAAAGTTACTCTAGGCATCTAGCTAAAGACTGCAAAGCAAGCCAGCTGCTAATTATAAGTGCACTGGATCTCAAAACTCAGGTTTAATTCATCCTCACAATATCCAGACTGAAACTTATTTTATTATAGTTGTGGTTTGGTCTTAGGGGAAAAGAAAAAAGCCAGCAAACAGTTACATGCATACTTAAAATGGAAATAGGCATCTCCAAACAAAACTAAGTGGGGGAAAAAAACCATGCCTTAGACAAATTTTTTTGCCAGCTGTGACTTTTTTACAATACATTTTGGACAGAGAGTTCAACACAAATGGCAAAATAATTTCAACCCTTCAAGGAACTCATATAATGTATCCTAACTACTAGACATAAAATTCTGCACATAGTATCTGCTCAAAATTGCTAATATAATAAACATACACCAGTATCTTCCATCTGAACACTCTTGCCTTTAAACAGGGAATTAAGCACATCTAAATTAACTTCCTACTCTTCATACTCATGTAACTCTGAAAGCACATTTTGACAAAGGGCAGGCTCCAGATGGGTTTTACGAATTCTTTTAGGAAGACAGGAGCTGATTGACCTCCTCCAAAAGCACCTTCCTACAACAACAATGTATAGGTGGGACAACCTAACTCCTTTCATCAAACAACAACAGGCGTATCTAGGAGCAGCAGTACCCACCTGCTGTAGGACACCAACTAACCACCCATAAGGGGCTGTTAAGAAGAAACTTTCCCCAGGGGTAGTTATCGAGTAATCGTGTAGTACGGCAGAGTTTTCCCAAAATTCCTCTGAAACAGCTGGTGCTGCAGTGCCAGCAGCAGGACTCACTGACCAGTGGCTTGATCTGAAGTGCCATCTAGATCACTCAACATCTTAGGATTCTGGCACACAGAACTGTAAACCATCCAAATTTACATCAATGTCCTGTTGTTCTAGCATCTGCAACCCTTGCACTTGACAGCTGTTTGCAGATCAGGCCTATGCAGTTTTACTTCCCAGTAACAGGTACAATCCATACAGCAGCATGCTAGGTAGTTTGACATTAAAAGAAACCACTAATAAATTGTACTTCTCTACAAAGCACTTCATTCCACCCAAGAAAGCTTCATTTTGTGATACTAAAAAAAAAAAAAAACACCAAACAAGAGAAGCCACCAGCTTACACTGAACATAAGAAAATGTGCAGATATGTTTCCAGGACCATTTCCTATGAGTTCAGTGTTAAACTGATGTCAAGGAAGCTGGAAGGCAGCATTCAAGTATTTCCCATTTCCTTTCAAAAAAGCAATCTACTGTTTTTCTACAATTTGCTACAATTGCTACAAAAAAGCAATCTCAGCTTTGCCATATTTGACCTGTGTGATGTGTTGTCCAAATACAAACTCTGGTAGTTTCTGTGCTGCACTGAGCTCCCACTCAAAAGACATAAAGCAAAAACAAGCAACATTAATCTTTAAAACATGTAGGTGGTTCTGTTTGTTCCCTGTTCTTCCCTTTCTGCTCTGCAATGCTCCTCTACTGCTACTTCCCACATCAAGACTTAAGACTTAAAATCCACCTAAGCTGGCAGTGGACTGCAAGAGGAAACAATGAGAATCTCAAGGCTCTCAGTACATCTCTGCAGGAGAAATATAAGTCCTTCTGTAGCTGATGCACTTCTAGTCCTGTGCTCTGCCCACCACTCAAGACATCTAGCCTTGCACTGTCAAGAGAAAATCTTTTAAAAGAAGAGCTAACAAGCAGGCAGAGGAACACATCTACTTGTAAGTTTTGATGAAAGGAGAGGTGGTATTTTTTATTTTTTGAAAAATACCTTCAAGGAAGAAATCAGAGCCAGAGTATATGTGAAGTATCATTTTTTTATTAACAGTGAGTGAAGTTTCCTGACATATTAATTTTGCATTATTTTAGAGCCAAGGAGCCACAGAGCAAGATCGCTGCACCAGTGCACTGGGTTTCCACCCAAAAAGCTCCTTTGGTATGTCCCTTCTGGTCTTTCCCAAGCTGGAGGAAGAACTGGGTGCATGGGCTAACTCTACAGGTCTTACAACAGAAGTGTATCTCCCCTTGCAGTGCAGTCATTATCACAATGCCTGGAACAGCAATCACAAGTGATCTGCAACAAAATCCAGATGGACAGACTTCTCAATAGAAGTACAGGGTGGAAAAGGCAAACCTTCCCATGCTTGTTGTCACTTCAAGGTTCTGCTTGGAGCTGGGTAAAAAACCCCATTTCCTCAGCAGATGGTACAAAATGCTGCTGCTACAGCAAGAGTGAAGAACCAAAAAAGCTGCCACAGTGCCTGGGAACATGAAGACAGACACAGGAAGAGTACCTGTCCGCTGGATTAGCAGAGTATTTACACTCAGCCTCTGCCTAGAGCAAGAAATAAAGAACACAGGAAAAAGCAATCCTTCTTTTGAGGAAAAAAACTGGCACTAAAGGAGAGAAAGGAAAGGAAGGAAAAATTGTATTTGGCAAAAGCAACCAAAAAGATTTTTACCTGCATACTATTCTAACACAAGAGATACTGCATCTCAGCCTTGCTGCTTATTGCTTCCTGCTAACGGAAAAAAACAAATTTGTCCCATTCCCTGATAGCAAGCACTGTCTTGCAGACAAGGTAAACAGCAGAAAGCAAGGGAAATCCTAGGCATATCTGGAATACCAACCACAGTAACAAGGAGTTCCTCAAGGCTAAGAAGCCAGTTTGAGTTGCATTTACTAGCAATCCTCTACAAATTAATTTCTCTGGTAGGAGTGGGTAGAAGTGTTATCCAACTCTTCCATTTCTCTTGCGGGGTCATAGACAGGTTTAATGGCAAATATTAAATAATATTTTATTTCATTTATTTAATATTTACTGAGGTTCTTCTTTCCTTTTATTATTCCTTTTCTCAACTCTCAACAATTTCCTTATGCATAAATCAACTTCATTTAGATACAACAAAAAAGACAACAGAAAACCAGAAGAAATCTTTGAAAGTGTACTAGTAGGATGGGTTAGGTTAGGTATTTTTGTTAGTGATAAACAAAAATATGAGTTTCACAAAGCAATTTTCTTATTAAAGAGTCAAAGCTACTGATGAAGCAATTTCAACTGCCATTACACTATCACCCTTAAAGTGAATATTTTGCCCAAATGAAATAAAAACTGAATAAAACACTGCAAAACCTAGAAAGAACAATCAATTGCTGAAAGGACAGGAATAAAGATGGCAAGAGAGCAAAGATCTGAAAAATAAAATTCTCTTGCTTTCTAAAGAAATAGTTTCACAGGAACTGGCTTGACATTTAGCAAATAAAGCAGCTACTGCTATGGCAATATGCAATAGCCTTCACTTAAAAAAAAAAAAAAGGCACAGTAAATGAAAGGACTAAGGCAAGTCAAACCATGCCCTTTTGTTCCACTGCATGAATTAATACATTTTCTTTTCAAATTGTCACACACTGGTACAAGGTTATTGTACTATCACATCATGGAGACAATACAAAATTAGATCCACATGTTCTTAGGATATAAGCAAGTGGGTAAGAGATTTCTGCTCAAAATATGAAATCAGTCATTGTGACTTCATTGATAGGAGAAGCTATTCTATTAAGAAACTCTGAATGGTTCTGTGTGCAGCAGAGGCCAATAACTCTGGACTGTGCAAGTGCATTTCAGTGGCACGGTAGAACAGAAGTCATGTTCCAGCTGATCTTTTCAAATCAGCCAAAAAAGACCAAAGGCATTTTAAATAATAAATTGCCACCTCAGCTTTACGCAAAACACTTTAAAGAAAGAAGTCCATTGCACACATACTATACAAAAATTATCCCCCAAGGGTGGAAGAGAAACAAAATTTTCCAACAGTCCCAGTGACTCCCTCTGCAACCACTTCCTGAAGCTGTTTTAACTGGCACTGGAGAGAACCTCTTCAGAAAGGACAAGAGGGCAAAGGAGCACAAGAGGTCAAAAAAGAAATGGAAGATTCCTACAGACTGGGCTCTCCAGCACATGCCTGCACTTATGTTTTGAAAATCAACCACTGTAGTTATTCCTGAGACAGCACTTACTTCCTGGCAGTACTGAAGAATCCCTTCTTTCGTCCCAATGCAAGTCTTGGTGCCAGAGGGGTCCGATTCCCACTTTCCGTTCTGCACGTTCATATGCATGTTGAGTTTGCCACAGAACATGGCAATCTGAGGCTCTGCCAGCAGCCCTGCATTTCCATCACCAGGCACCTGGAAGGAGAAGAAAAGTTTTAATCTCACATTTGACATTTCAGCCCAGCCAAAGCAGCAACAGGTCAAGCAAGTCTGAGACAAACTCCAGATTCATCCATCCATTGCAGCAAAGATCAAAATTTTTCATTCAGGGAGATGTGAGAAATATAAATGGGGTGTTCATAGTAATCAGATTACAATAGAATAATTTTAAAGCTGTAACAAAACTGCTTTGTGGCCCAAAACTGTCTTCTTACCATCTTGGGCTAAACACAGAACAACGAGAGCAGTTGGAGCACAGATACAGAAGCGTAATTTCCCAAATATAGCTGTTATAATGTGGGGGAGGGGTTTACTAACAACTAAATGAAACAGTAACAAGTTTTTAAGCAAGAGTTTCCAAAAAAACCTCACAGTGTATCCTTTTTCAAGCTCCTCAGTAGCTCATCTCCTTGTTGAGCACACATACTCTATCATGTCTTATGAAGGTGGTGGGTTAAAAGCAGCTTCCATCTAAGATTTTCTTGGATTGAACTTCAAAATGCAGAGGGGCTGGGGAGGTATCAAAATGGCTCTGCTGAAGGTTTTGCTCACAACCAAGAACTACAGAATAGCATCTCCCAAGCATTAAAATACCAGGCTCAAGACAGGTGCTCCTCCACTTGAATCACAGACACTGCCCATGACACTCAAACCAAGCACTGCTGAGGCACAGAGCCAGGCATCAGAGGCACCCTCAGCACAGGTTTAAATCTCTCCCAGAGGACCACAGCACTGAAGACAAATCAAGAGCCAAACCCTAAAGGTATAAGGTGAAAGGATTCGCCTTTTGTTTTACATCTGAGGAACCTGACACAAAGAGAAACCTCCTCTCTGGGTTAGGTACCTCAAAAGACAAGTCTACAGCTCTCCACTGCCCCTCATGCTCCAAAGGCCAGTTGAACATATTCAAGGTGCAGCAGAGTAATCATTTTGGTTTAAATACCTATTTTTAACTTTTAATCTCTTAGCTAGAAGGCTTCTCGAGAATTAAAAGCATTTTAAAAATTCACCAAAAACTGAAGAAACAGAATTATGGTAGCATAGGAGGTATGACAGAAGACTTATGCAAACCTGGGATATTAGTTTGACTCTTTGTTTAAAAAAAACACAAAAAATATTTAATGAATTTTATACGCCTACAGTACTAAAAAAAAACCCCCAAACTCCACACTAAGAAACCTTACAGGAGTGAACATCTAACTAACCACTGGATTAGCACTGAAAGTGAAAATGTCAAAATTAAACCAAGGTTTTGTTTGGGTTTTTTTTTAAGAGAAAAGCATGAACATTTCTTTGCCTGTTTCTGTTTTCATTCAGATGTTAACTTGTTACTGCAATTCAGCTCCCAAAATATAAAAATAAAAAAAAAAAAAAATTAAAAGACAAGAACACCTCAACTGGCCAAGATTTCCCTTTACTATCTCAATTTCTCTTCTCCTGTGCAACGAGTACATTCTGTACAACTTTAACAGTCAACTATCACTGTTGTTCCACAGGGTAATTATAGAACTTTCCAGTAACTGGGATGACAGTTTGTCTTGGCTTGCCCTGATCAGGAAAACTACCACATGCTTACTCCCTCTAATACCTTCAGAAATTTTGGAGAGCAACTCAAATGTAACACATCTGTAACAATCTGCAAAATATCCTCCAAGTTAATTATTTTATTTTTCTTTAAAGATGCAACATAACCCTATCAAAATTTCAATAAAAGTAGAAGTGAGTCATTCCACAGGTGATATGTAGGTGAGAACTCTATATTCCCAGTCCGCTCCTCCAACTGAGATCTTTAGTAAATTAATAAAGCACACACTAGTCACATTAGGGCAGATTTTAGATTTTTTTCACTCAAAATCATAAATCAAAACCAAACTAAAGTATTTAGATCACAGAATCAAAGATTCATTTAGATTCAATGAGACCTTAAGATTGAATCCAACTGTAAGCCTAACACTGCCAAGTTTAACCAAAATAAAAGCCAAAAATAAAAGAAAAATTTAGCTGAGATAACTGATTTCAAGGGATTTCTATACGGTGCAAATCCTTGATAATGTAAAATCACATTAAATATTACTCCTTTTAAGAAGTATTGAACAGCAGTTTGATCACAAAGGGGACTGAACAGCAGTATTTTTAGGGAAAGGTGGGGAAATGTAGCACTTTCTGTAAAACACATACATTTACAAAGATTAAAAACTCAAAAAAAAGCAGGAAGACTAAAACATTAGTAAAACTTACACAGTGATAAGTGATTTGTCCCACACATACTATCATAACATTTTAAACACGTGAATGAATTCATTGCTGGTCACATCAAGGGTATATCCAGCTAAAATATGTGAGCTGGTGATGAATTTTATGCACCACTCAAATTTTCTTCATAACCAAAGGTTTCATTCATTTACATTCATACCCCCACAAGAAAAAAATATCAGCACTACAATGCAATTAAATAATCTAGAGCACCCATCTACACTGATAAACAGTTTCTCTAAAAGGAATGCTGAATAACATAAAGCTACAGTCCATTTTGTTACAACAACACCTGTAGTGGCAAATCTCACCTTGACTAATCCTAAAGCTCTCAGGCAGACTAGTCTCCCAAAGGATAACTCATGGGACACGAATTACATTAACAGCAACTATTTATTAGAATTCTGCAAAAGCAAAAACTCTAAGCATCTTAATGGAATTGTAATCACATATTTTTTCTCCTTTCCATATGACTTTGAAGTAGCAGCATGGCTTTTTTTCCTACCTCTTGGCAAATCATTAAATAACAGACCAATTAGTACAGCATCTCAAGGTAACTTCCAATGTTATGCTCATGTTTTCTCAGTATATCCAGTTTTCAAAGAATGAGTATGAACACTACTCATCACTTCCACAAGACATCTGTAATAAGAGTTCTGCAATGGGAACCACAAAAATTTGAAAAATGGCATGTACAGGACTCTGAAAAAAATATCTCAATTGATGGTACACTATTTAGATCTCTACATTAGTCTATTATGTCACAAGACATTCAAGCACCAGCCTGACATCTTTTCATATAGAAAAACAAATTATTAATTTTTAGAAGTGTAAGGATACAAGTTCTGAAAGAAAGGTTCCATGGCTGTGGTAAAGCTCAATGCTGACAACAGGGTCTCCCTTAAAGAATTACAGCATATCAGAGGTCTGTCTTCCAGTTTCAAAACTCATTTCACCTCCAGCTGAGCGCATCCTTCCTGCATGATCCTCTGATACATTTCCTTCTTATAAGCAGATAAATGATGAAGTGCATAAAACGTTGTTTTAAAGAAAACAAAATACCTTCCAAGGATAGGCTTTCAGTATTTTGCATACTCTGACAGGTGAGGATATTAAAGAAGAGAAAATCCAACCAACACAAAAGACTGAAATCAGAAGACAACTCTGTACGATGAAGCCCACTGGGTATGTAAGTCCTTTGGATATGGAAAGAAGAGGGACATAATTCAGCTGTTTTCTCTTCAGATTGGTCAACTTCAGACAGAACAAGGTCAGTCTTAGCAAGGCCACCTGAACAGCATTATTTAATTACTGGAGCCAGTCTTTAAAAGTAGGTGTTTCATGGTATTTTTCTGGGTTTTTTTTTTAGAGAAAAGAGTCATTACAAGTATTTATTTCATGTCAAAATGTTGAATTACATACACTATAGAAAAAAATAAGAAATCATGTAAGCATTAGGAGACTAAGATGTAGAGAATCTGTTTCCTTTCCATGCTAGGAGGTAGTAGAGATGCCTCTGTTTTCCTGTCTTTCAGGTCTGGCAATTTACCACATCTATTTGAGGAGAGATGCAAATCCACCTGGCATACTGGATGCCATTTATACTATTTCTGAGACAATCAAAAAGGATTTTCATAGCAGAGTACAGAGGCCTGAAAGAAGTTTATCTAATTGCAGAACTATAAGAAGGAATACCTTACATTAACAAAAGTGTGTGGAGTTTTTTAGCTCATTGCCATTCCATCATGATACCAAAAGGCCTTTTCCTGTCAAACACTATCATTATTTAAGACAGAAAGCATAGCCCTCTCCCTGCCTCCATTCTCTCTGTCACTGCTTTCTGTAGTTACAAAAACAATTAGTATATTTGCTAATAGCACTTCATAATCCCTATTTAACCAACCAGTGTCAGCTTTTTTCACAATGCAGGTTATATTCAGAAAACACAGGCTGCAAGGTTTTACCCTCAAGAGGTTTTCCATCAAGGAGCCAAAGTAATACCACTTCAGGTAGCTCTGCTATTAACTTAAAATTAAGAACTACAACATAATAAAGAACTAAGCATCAGACCTTCTATGTGCTGTTATTAACCATTGAAACATCAAAAGCCATTCCCCAGAAGTCCTTAAGACAGCTTCTGTGATTTATATTGCTTTATTCTGCAAATATTAACCTGAAGCCACTTCTATAAACATTCAAAGTTTATTTAATTTGCAACAATTACTTCATTTGCAATTACTTTCAAGCAGAGGACTTTCAAAAACAACCTCCATATCTACAACTTGCTCAAGAACAACAACTGTCCTCCTTATTTTAGGAGATGACTAAAATAATCTCTCCCTGATTTTCATTTTTAATGCTAACACCACTTCAAATTTCCAACCAAGAAGTCAGCAACTACAGTTTTAAGGTTTAACGACAGTTATACAGGAGTTCAAATAATGTGAACAATTATGCATATCCAATCATAACACAGCACCCTTACAACCCATGGCTGTGCTTCCTCCAAACTTTTATAGCATATTCAAGTTGAAATCTGAGCTTTCTCATTAACTAAAGAAGCACCAATTTGCATACACAGCAGTTTACCTCCTCTATTAACAAAACTATTAACAAAATAAAAGAAATTTTACCTCTGAAGTGAGGCCACTCATAACTGTTTTTCCTATAAAGAACAGAGGTAAAAAAATGTTGCCTTACACATTCAGTGAGCAAAACATGATACAAAGACCTGTTATTCCCAGTGGAAAGACCAGGGTTTTTTTCCACTGGACTGTCTGGTCTGCTGCACCCTACAAGTGAAGACTGTTGTTCAGTTCTAGAAGTCTACGGTTCAAACTGGGCAAATGACATGCAAATACAGGCTTACATCACCAGACACAAATCCGGTGCTTCTTGCCCATCAGTTAGCCATCAACTCTGGCAGACTGTAATCTATCTCTGCTCTAGACATCTTATTTAAGCCGTAAAATATTTCTCCTCCTAGCTTTGTTAACATCTTCACAGAACACAAATGCTTTAAAGACTATTTGTATTTAAAAACCTGCACATGTAGATTCACAATGAAAAAATCCCCTTTCTTAAAAATGAAATCAGGACACAAAAAAAAACCCCCACAAAAAACAAACAAACAAACAAACAAAAACACACACACACACAAAACCAAACAATGCCACCTAAAAAGAAAAGGAGGAAATATCAAATTATTGTCTCCTCACAACTTTAGGATGGCTGTTTGTCAAAACCAAGGAAAATTTTCCATCTCCTCACTTTTCCTTAGAGATGAAAAAGAGTAAGAGGTCGTCAAAATCAACATGAATAATTTAGAGGCAGTGTTTTACTGTACAACGTTCACATAGAAACAGCAGCAGCAATTACTGTTGTCAACAGCCTACATAAATAGGTCAGAAAAGCTGATTACGCAGTAAAATTGCTCAGTACAGTTGCTCCTCCTGGAAGACAAACGTTTCTCACAAACAGTCAGAGAAAAAAAACACCTTCCTAACCTGCAAAACCCCCAGAGAACATCCGTATCTAATTTACAAAAAGACATCATCCAAAATTTGGTTGAGGAACAGACTCCATCAAAAAGCTGCTGGAAAACTAGAGAAATTTATTTGGCCTGACTATAACCTATTTAACCCAAGTGCAAATATCTGCGTGCTGTCATCCAGGCCTGCTTCATAAACAATAATGCCAAAATGCATCACAACAGCACAATACCCACAACTCCACAACAGCTCAAGGATCAACTGCTCCACAAAAAAATTAAAAGCAAGTCTGCCTTCAAGCCTGCAGAGGAAAATATAATATTCTCAAAACTATCTTCCGGCTGCCAACCATTCTCCTCACCCACAACCTTTACAAGATCCTGAGATATAGGCTGTATTTATTCCATACATCTTAGTTTTAGTGCTTCCCTCAGGTCACGTTCCAAATACTTGGAGAAAAATACCCCAACCCAGACCCAGGCATTTGTTTACCCTGAAATCAAGTATCAAAACCAAACGAAAAAATATGCCAGGACTAAGCACTGAGTTCACAAGGGTATCTTGTGGAGCAACAGGTAAGTGAGTGCTCCACTCCCCAAAGACCTGAGTGAACCAGCAACCAAGTTCATACAAGAGATATTCACAGGACTTGGGCAGAAGTGTCTGTATAAATAGCTGACCTGCATGTGCATGTGTGAACACACACAAGAGCAAAGGGATTTCCCTCCCTGGGGAATCACTAGGAAGCAATGAGGCAAACCACAAGAGCAGCAGAAGCCTAGCTCCTGTGCTGAACACGTCTAGCATCATCCTGCACACATTTCCATGCTCCTCTAAGTGACTATAGTTTCAAATTGAGCTACAAAAATCAACATCTCTGAATGCAGTCATAAATGTGATGAATTATCACAGGGGAGTAACCCATCAAGTCAGAGAAGGCAGATCTCTGCATCAGCTACATGAACATAACAAAAACACATTCTTCAGTAAGTGCAGTGTCAGGAGTTTCTTACCTACCACCAACACTACCAGCAACATGTCTGCTTCCAAAAAAGAAACCCTAAAAGCCACACTCCCACAACCTCCAATTTGAGTGTCTTAACTTAAGAAGATGTGAACGTGCTTGAATGCATCCAGAGAAGAGCAACAAAGCTGATGGAAGGGCATTAAAGGAATAACATCCTGCAAGGAAAACCTGAGTACTCTGGGCTTATCTAACTGGACAGAAGGAGGCTGAAGGGTAACCTCCTTGCTCCCTACAGCTTCCTGAGGAGGGAAGTGGAGAGGGAAGTGCTGAGCTCTTCTCTGTGGGATCCAGTAATGGAATGCATGGGAATGGTTCAACTCTGTGCCAGGCTCAGACTGAACATTAGGAAGCATTTTTTAACCAAGAAGTTAGTCAAACACTGGAACAGGCTTCCTGGAGAGGTTGGCAATGCCCCAAGACTGTCAATAGCAACTGGACAATGCCCTTGGTAACAGACTGTAACTTGGTCAGGCAGCTGGACTAGATGACCACTGTAGCTCCCTTCCAACTGAAATACTGTATTCCATTCTAGCCTCTATGTCACCATGGTCACAACCAGACCAGGAGCGCCAGCAGTTTGCTATGGGTGATGACGTGCACCACTAAGAGCAGGAGGATAATGAGAGGAGCAGGGACAACCTTCACCCAACCAAGTCTTCTCTGAAGTTACATTAAGAGTCCATACCAAAATTTACAGACCTTGAAGTTAGCCATCGATGTGACAGTAACTGAAAACCTTGCAGCTAACAGGTATCCCCAGCCTGAAAGTACCTCCACACAGTTTAGTCACAGTTTTTTATAAAAATTGCCATTTTGGCAGGAAGAAAAATTACAACAAGCAGATTGACCAAAATTACCCAAGACTGGAATGACTTCCAGGAAGCATTAAATCTAGTGCAGCACCAACTAAACACAAACATAGGAGATGGGGAGGTAGAGGGAGTGGAATAACATCAAGATTTTACAAATAAAATATAGACATTTTGAATAAAAAGTGCATTATGAAGATAAAAGAAAAAAAAATCTTGCTCCCAAGCAATTAATTTAGATTTTGAAATAGTCTTTGGTCATTTACATGGCTATATTGACTAATAGTGGTAAACAAGAAAAAGACAACTCCTGTCAGAATTAATTATCCTTTACTCATTTGGAAAAATAGGAGAGAAAAAAAGATGAAATTCAGCCAGTGTGCAAGTTTTACCAAGTAAGTGTATAACGATACCAATAAATATGACAACTATTATGGCTTCTTTTGGTACATCTAGACATGCAGAAATGCTAATTACACTGCACTTAAAATTTCATCACCTGCAGGGCTGTCACTATCCCAAAACAAACATAAGACTCTGTTTTACAGGGCAAATAGAGGTTTTGCAGTGAAATAAACCACTGTAAACCATCTAATTCCAGCACTGTATTTTCTATTCCAACACTCAGCACCACTATCACTTACCTTAAATAAATACATTAAGTAGGAGAAAAATAGGAGCGCATTTCACAGCAATGCAACAGACCACAGAACTACTCCAAGCTCAGTAATAACTTCTGGAGCCCTATCATATCCATGAAACTGACTGCTGCAAAAGTAAAACTATAAGGTGAGAGCAAATATTTTAAAAAGCCCTAACTTCTCATCTGCCTTTACACTAAAGCACCATTTTTCGGTGGTGTAAATCATATTTTAAACCTCTTTCATTATATGTGTACCTGGGAAGGATGTGAAAAGGAAAATTACTATATGCAGTGTAGCAATGAGGAATAAAGACATTTGGACTCCCCTCTAGCAGTCATAAAGAGAGTGTTTATTGCAAAAAAACAGGCCTTTTTATGCTCTAAACTTAAGCAAAACAATGCACTGGCTGCCTGCCACTGCAGGTGTCGCTGTCCATGAATCCTTTTACCCAGCCACCTTTTTAATCACTCAGTGTCCATGCGTCTCCCCAACCAATCACTGCCCCCACCACAAGGTGACCACACACTAGTCATACAATTTGTTCTCTGGTTATATAAACTGTTTTTTACCACGCTGTTAGTTGAACCTTTCCCAGAGCGCCCAAACACGAGCAAGAGTGAACAGAAGCGAACAGGATTTAACAATGGTGAAAAAGGCCCTTATTCCATAAGCCTTTTCTTATCTCCCACTATGCAGAACCAAACTTGATAATATGAAACAAATTTAAATTCTATCTGTTCAGTCAAAAACTGAAGAACAATCCTAATTCAATGAACTTGATAAAGAGTTTAACATTTGAGCAATGTCAGCTTCTCAAAAGAACTTTATCCCTCATATGTCAATGTTCAGTAATTTATTGACTTGTTTTTAATTCAAAGTAGGTGATAACTGTGAGATTGCGTCACATCTCATCCATCACATTTCCACTACCATGCTTAAGCACCCCATGGAAGAAGAATTCTTCTGCATAGTATCGTCATTCCTTTTTTATGCCATTTGTTTTCCAACTTTTCCTGCTAAAACCAGGCTGCCAAAGGATAGTTTGTAAGAGGATAGCAATCCATTTCAGGGATACTTATATTTTGCCACCATCCCCAAAAAATTGTTGTTACTAAACCTCTCCACAGAGTCATACCCAATTTATCTTAGACAGGCTTGTGTTGAAAAGGACCTTGAAGATCATCTCATTCCAGCCCCCTGCCATGAACAGGGATACCTTCCATTAGACCAGGTTGCTTATAGTTCCATCCAACTTGGCCTTGAACACTTCTAGGGATGAGGCACCCACAGCTTCTTTGGGCAGCCTGTCCCAGTGCCTCTCCACCTGCATAGGGGAGGATTTCTTTCTAATATCTAATCTAAACTTATCCTCTGTCAGTGTGAAGCCATTCGCCCTGGCCCAGGACACTCCAGATCCTTGTAAATGGTCTCTCTCCACCTTTTTTGTTGGCTCCCTTCAGGTATAGAAAGGGCACAGTAAGTTCAGCCTGAAGCCTTCTCCAGGCAGAACAACCCCAATTCTCTCACACTGTTTTCATAGGAGAGGTGTCCCATGCCTATGATCACTTTGTTCCCCTCCTCTGGACTGGCTCTAACAGGTCTCTGTCCTTCCTGTGCTGGGACCTCAGAGCTGGATGCAGCCTTGCAGGTGGGGTCTCAGCAGAGTGGGGCAGAGGGGCAGAATCCCTTTACTCCCCTGCTGCCCCACAGGGCTTTGTAAGCCCAGCACACAGTGGGTTTCTGGGCTCCCAGAGCACACAGCCAGGGCATGTAGAGCCTCTCACCCACCAGCACCTCTAAATTCTTCTTGTAGGGCTCCCCTGGATTTGTTCATCCCCCAGCCTGGATTGATATGAGGGGTTTCCCTGACTCAGATGTAGCACTTTCCACTTGGTTAAACCTCATGAGATTCCCAGGGGTCACTTCTCAAGCTCATTCAGGTCCCTCTGGATGACATTCCACCCTCCAGGTTAGGCAACAACACCACTCAACTTAATGCTATCGACAAATTTGCTGAGGGTGCACTCAATGTCATTAATGATGATATTAAATATCACCCATCCCAGTACAGACCCCTGAGGGACACCACTGGTCACCGATGTCCATCGGGACTCTCAGCCATTGACCACCACCCTCTGTATGTGACTATCCTACCTCTTTCTTACCCATCTACCACTCCACTGATTGAATAGGTCTCTCCTACTTAGAGAGAAGGAAGTTGTGGGGAAGCAAGTCAAAGGCTTTACAGAAGTTTAGATAAATGACATCTGTAACCTTTCCCTTGTCCACTGATGTAGCCATTATATCACAGAAGGCCACTGGGTTGGTCAGGCAGGACTTGCACTTGGTGAAGCCAGGCTGCTGTCTTGAATCACCTCCCTGCCTTCCGTGAGCTTTAGCACAAGTTCTACAAGGATGTTTAGAAGCATTGTGAAGGAAGAAAAAAGGAAGGAAGTAAAAAAAGTATTTAAATTACCTCATTGGCGCTCTTAATCTTTTTAGATCCCTGTGGGCAAATCAGCAAAATTTGTTTACAGTACAGATAACAATATGATTTCAAAGGCCTCTGTTTAAGTAACTGGACTTGAAAATTTCTAAATAAATAAATAACTACTAATTATAACAACTTCAAAAAACAGTACAAAAATCACAACACTGGAGTTACAATTCTAAGCATGACTCTTGTGTGACTGATTTATTTCACAGTGCTAGCATCCTATATTTTTGACAAGAGAGTAATTAGACAGAGTGAGTTAAATTATACAAGGCACATGAGTTTTCCTGAAACAAACTTCCTTGAAAAAGAGATACCAGATTTATCAGATTTGGAAAATCCTGTGGACTTGCATCATTTTTCTACTGTAGAAAGACAACACTAGATGACTGAACTAATTACTCTAAATCTACAGAATTATTACTCCAGTGCAGCAACTATACAGTGCATTTTTAAGCTTTTCCAAGAAGGAATGGAAGCTGAAACCAACCTGCTCAGAGGATTTTTCCTGTGTTTCAATCTGAACAAAGCTTTCTCTACCTGAGCAAAATTTACCACAACCAGAAGAGCTCTAATTTTCCTTGCGAAACGGGACTTCCACCCTGTATTGACTGGATTTCAAAGGAAGCTCTGAGATGCCTATTTTATTCTCATTATTACTTGCATACAATTCTTTATCTGCCCTGGATACAAAGGCACTGTCTACACTGCCTAAGCAACTCTTCCACGGACTGCATTACTTATTCTCCAAATGATGCAGAATGGAATCATGCTCTGCTGCCATTGGTCTGAGCCACAAACATCTGAACAAAGCCATGTGAGAAGTCTGATGTAATTCACCAGTTTTAACATGTTTCAGCTATTTTGCACTATGACTGCACCCCACATGTATGCCAGAGGTCCCTCTCATCTTCTTTTGATGTAGAACTATTCTTTGCTCAGGTGGCGAGTCTGTGACTCAGTCTGCTCTGCAAGCTGTCTGACTAGTTGGATTACTAGAATTATTATTATTATATTAAAAAATAACAATTTCCCAATTTCATTCCACAAACAATGTAAATATGAATTAACAAAATATTTCTGGCATTTGCTGACTTTAACCACCAAGTGTTTGGCATGATGAGGACTTGCTGACTGCTACAAGGAAGAACATGCCCAGAAGATCCTTCCTGAAATATTTATGCTACCCAAGAGGCCAACACATCTGTAATTAGACAAACTTTTTTTTGGCACACAAAAACACTGCTATAAGCAAGCCAGAAGAAACCAATCTGTCAACAGCAGGATTAAACAATGTAATACATTACCTGGATTACTTTCAAGGCATATATAAAAGCTGGACAGACTCAAACAGATGGTTGACAGACTTGATTCATTTTGAAGTGAAGGTACAGTTATTCAATCCTTCCTCTATAAAAATCTATGAATTTAATCTCTCCACAACAGAACTGTAAAGAGGGAATTAATACAGCATTACTAGACACCCCATGCTGAAACAGATCCTGCCCTGTATCTGTTTTTAGGGTACTTAAATCACCTGCTACTAAAACAAAACAACAACAAAAACAAACAAACAAACAAAAAACCACCACCAAAAAACACCCCACCCAAACTTCACTGTCCCACTAGATACAAGCTATTTTCATATCACTGTACACCCAGTTGCTGGTGTTTGGGCAGCTGCTCCATGTCCATGAGGTTTTTTCATAATAATCATGTGGCACATTCAAAAGAAAGTCTGGCCTCCAACCTCTGATGCTACGCCCCACTCCCATGGTGTCCAAGGTGAAGCCATTTCTCCATCTCTCTGCTTTCTGGCTCTAGGAGACAGACACACCTCATCTATTTCATCCACCAGACCAAAGACAAAATCATCATTATTGCATACATAAAATATTAACTATAAAAAATTAAGTAATAAAGAAAAAGACCTTCAGAAGTGCTTAGCAGAAAAAGGCAGAGAATTCTTTCATTCTCTCAACTGGGCACATTTCAGGTTTCAACTCTACAGTTTGCATTCTGCATGTTCTTTTACTGATTAAATGTACTGTACATGACCTTCATACAGTTGTGCTAATGCTCAAAACCAATAACCTTTTCCTTTTCAGGACCTATGAACAAGAAACAAGAGTAAGGAAAGAAACGAAGCAAATCAAGACACAGTGAAGACCTCAGAAACAACCCAGGAGCTTCGTTCAGCAGCCTGGGCAACAGTAACACATGATGGCCCCCAGCACCAATTCTCTCTTCAGCAGGGATCACACACCAGGTACATTACATACATATAGCCCTCTGCACAATCATGATGGACAAACAAAAACATTATATAAGCCAGGAATCTCAACTTCACTGGAAATAACAAACCAAAGGAGTTACAGGTTTGACCACGCAAACCAGTTACTCTATAGAACGCAACCCTTCAGCTTAAAAAGCTTAGCAAAACCACCCAAAATTGGACGTGAAGAAATTGTCAGCCTCAAATAAAATACATCTCTAATGACACAACAATCAGAAAGATTGTTATGTTAAGCCTAAGATTTTCCAAAATCCATTATTCAAGAAATTCAAGAAAGCAAGAGGGAAAAAAGCAACTAATATGCAGGAAGCAATACGGGACAAGAAAAAAAAAAAGTTCAAACCACTCTTCCCAATACATGAAGGCCACCCTACAGAAATACACTATTTTTTTCAATATATATTTAGATTTTCAAACCCCATCTCTGGTATCTTACAGCAACTGCTCTCTTTAAGGACACAGCCTTTATTTGAATTCTTCCGCGGATGGTCTTTAGCAAAAGCTTTACTGATTTCAATATTTGGAATGTTAACCAAATAGACAGCAGTACCCTGTACAT
This sequence comes from Sinosuthora webbiana, assembly GCA_013397395.1. Taxonomy (NCBI): domain Eukaryota; kingdom Metazoa; phylum Chordata; class Aves; order Passeriformes; family Sylviidae; genus Sinosuthora; species Sinosuthora webbiana. Next base: position 119,483 of record VXBN01009784.1, on the reverse strand, counting down.
GTTCTCACTTTCCTATTTAGAAGGTATACTCCCACCGTAAGTTCTGGATTCCTGATCTTATTGAGTGCTATGGAATACTCCAACTGTTAGTTAAGTCTGGGAGCCAGGGAAAATAGAATCTGTTGATCCAAGAACTTTCTTCCAGTGTGGCATTCTTACGGTAATTTTCTAGTAATAAAGAAATAGGTACCACGTGCAAGTTTAGTTATGTAAAACATTGAAACACAAGAAAAACTGTGCTTAACAACCCTTACTCTTCTATGGGAAGACATGCTGTTATTGTGGTTGCCAGAATCTTACAAAAACGTTTCTTATTCAGACAAGGACAAAGAAAAGCAACTGATTGAAGAGGTGAACCAGAAGCCAAAAATTCAGAGTATGAGTTTCTGGTTTTTTCAACTATACTAAGGCCTCAGTGTCCTCTTCCAAGCCCACCTACTAACAGCAGTTGCTCTCTGTCTTGACAACAGTGATAGCAGAATAGACATGCTCACACACATTTGATTTGAACACTCATGAGAAGTACTGCATTCAAACACAGCATCCTCAAAGACAGTATTTCAAGTTCATATTAATTGAATTTAACAGATTTCCATGAAAGAGACTAAGATGAACTTGGAGGCAACATTCAGATCCCCAAATGATGAAGATAAATGACATTATCCATTGTTAACTATTATAGCCAGATCCAAGAGAAATGATCCAAATAAGATGACATAATAAAGATGAAGTGCTGTTTCCTTACCAACAAGTAGACGAAAATCACCACAGATCATTAAGCATTAAAAAACTCCAAATCATTAGCCCTCTGCTAAGGAGGTAAAAAACCCTCCAGGATTTTTAATCATGTTGGAACCACATACTTGAAATGTGAGCTTTTTTTGTCTTAAATAGCTCCACTGTATTTGTGCTGTTTAGAACACATAAATCCTTCAAACAGTGACTTACTTTTGGGGATTTTTTCATTTGTCTTTTAAATGAATAATCTTGAAGATTAAAACATCATCTTGCTTTTGACAGTCATCAGCTAGAGCTCCTGATAAACCATCTTCACAAAAGAGAAAACAATTCCATGCTTTCCCACCTCCTGCTTGTTTCTTTATTGAGATGTAATGAGTTAGACCATGCAAGATGTCACACATGCTGCAACAATGGAAGGGAAAAATTTTTATTTGGCTACTGTGCCTGGTGCTCTACTACAGAAAATCCCACTGAACACTTATGATGCCTTGTGCAAGGCAACCTTATTTCAGTACAAGGAAGCCTTATTTCCATACACTAATAGAGAAACAATGATGTAGCAGTTTGGGTTTGCCCATTTCAGTTTTTTGGCTAATGCACTAATTATGTAGTGGGTCTAGCACTAGTTAAATCACTAGACACTTACTAGAATTATTTACTCATTTTCTGCTGTGAGATAAGGGTTAGGAGGCGGGCAAAGCAGGGTCAAACTTAAAAGGGTATAAAGAAAACTTTATTCACAGAATTAAAACAAAAATTAGAATAAACCTTTAGAACAATTTTCCTCCCCCCACATCTTCTTTTCTTCCATACTGACAATATAAAAAGACAAAACCTGGGACTTTTAGTGAGTTTATCGCCTCTAGAATAGTCTTTCTTCAGTTCTCTTAGGGAGAGGAGGCTCTCTTGCCATGCTACAGAGGCTTTTCCACAAAAAACCTTCTCTTGTGGCTTTAATGTCACAGTGAATCAGCTGCCTGGGAAAGGAATAATCTGTTTGCAGTGTGAAAGTCCCTCTCATACTTTGCAGCTTTCCCACAGCTGCTTTGATGGGCCATGTCAACTTGCTGGGGTGCTATTTTAAGGATGACTTGTTCTAGCATAAAAGAAAAGCCTTCTTCATCTATCTCTGGGAACAGAAGCTTTTTATTACTATCCCTGGGGTAAGGTTTTTCATCTCTCTCACTTCTTTTTGTTCAAGTTTCTCATTGGATTATAGAAACATTTACTTGCTTCAATATTGGTGCCTTGGCTCACAGTTGTGTTAGAACACTACATCTCCCAAATGCATTTCCATGAGCTCCAGGGAAAAAAAGTCTGATATATCAAATGTATCTTCATCGTAGCCTTACAAAAAGAATTTCAGCCTAAGACTAAGGCACCTCCTCAATCCCCTCCCATCTAGAATTTGACTCCTTCACTGACTTCTGAGTCTCATGTTGTTTCTACATGCCTTCTTCTTTCTTTTTTCTGATTCAGAAGAGAACTGGTGTTCATAGGTTCATTTGTTCTCAAGCTTTATCAATTGAAACAGTTTTTATAGAGCTCTGCAGCATTAAAAGGTTGATTTTGTCCAGGCTTCTCAGTTGAGGAATTGCTGTGTCTTTTGCTGCCAATCATACGGTCCCCATTGGCACTGCGCAAGCCACACTGGCTGCCAACACTACCCGCTTTTCCTTCATGTGGGGTGTCAGGAAAAAAGAAAAAAACTGCTGCCGCTGCTTGTCCTTCAGTCCACAGCATAGCTGGCTAAAAGCAGCTAAGCAAATACAGTCCATTGCAAGTCATGACAGAATAGCTGCAGCTGCGTGGCGCTGTCTCACTGGTCCCTGCCGCATGGCTGCTCCTGGCGCCAATACAGCCTCTGGCCAGCATAGACCAGCGGCATCACTGAAAAAAGGGACCAGCAGGCTTTGCCAGGAAAGGGAGCCCAGCCTTGCTGGGAAGATCTATGCCTCTGAAAATCTGTTTCTTTCAGTGCTTTGTGACAGTATCATCAACCAGCTCCCAGCAAGAGACAGACTTCCCAGTGAGTTGTAAGCAAGCAGCCTCGCCCCCAGCTCCTCCTGTCCACAAGTTCAGGAACATGGTCACAGTTTCCAGCATTTGCCAAGATTTCAAGAGGGTTCAGCTTAAAACAGCACAGCAGCAGCAGCACAGTGTTCAGCTCCAGAGGCTCTGAAAACCAAGAGAAGACACGGCAGTTCCCTTACTTGTGCCCAGCCTAGGCTTAGCCAAGATAAGTGTTCCTCATCACACTCAGTCAGCAAATTGAGGCACTCCACAAAATGCAGGACCCCAAACTGAGGATTTACTTAAAATAAAGCAATTCTTACTATTACATTCACAGTTTGTACACACACACCAAGGGGACTTTACCAATTATATACTTCCCTATCAGCAAATCACCCACAACCACAGTATTTTGAAAACTGAATATTTTGAAGAGTCCCTCAACTCATTCCAACTGGCAACAGAGTTCTCCCTTTTGCTGACAGGGCCACACGGTCTTTCATCCTCACCCTCTGCAGTCAGCGAGTGTACATTATGTGGTTCTTCCTTCTGTTAACACAATAGGGAATATCACCCATTAACACCAGCACTGTTTTTACTTGAATTGTAGAGCCATTAGGACAGCTGCAGTTGTTTCAAGGTAACAAAGAGTATAATCAGAAGCACACATACTTAGTTTCAGATAAACATTAATTTCTTTTGCTACACAGAGGTAGAAAATAAGTATCAAATCTATATTAACAAGGAACTCACCTAAGCTCCCAAAGAGGAAATTGTCACAAAGGCATTTTTCTTCCTCTAACCATCCCTGACTTTGGCAAACATCTGTTCACCTTAATGATCTACAAATGCAAACTACTGAGAGAATTTTAGCACTTCTGCAACAATTCCTCAGCTTTTAACAGGAAAAACATAGTTACTGTGTTTCTTCCACATTCACAGTGAATTAGATTCCATACCCATGCTTTTCACCATATTGATAAATCTTTAGAATATGTTTGCCTGACAAGTTTAGAGTCTACAACATAGATCTCTCTCCACATTATAGAGAAGAATATATTAAAGGCAGATTTGTTTTAAATGTTAAGCCATCAGTTTGTAGCCTTTTCAAACAAGTAAGGGATTGAAAGTATTTTTTCCAGTGCTTGCCAAAGGTTTCAGGGTGGTCATGTCATCAGACCTATCATCAGACATTTCAGTCTGTTCTCACAGGACTTGCAAAACTCTCTTCCTCACACAGATACTACATTCTATTTCTAGCTCAGGGAATTTTCTGAGAAATTAGCTATCTAACCACTTGTGATTCAAAACTTTTATTAGAATCCGTCAAATGCAATTAGTCTGAATAAACAAATCCTGTAAATCCATTGCAGTGACACACAACAGACATGAATGATTATACAACCAGCAACATCTGAAGCACTAAAAACTCATTTATCTCCTGCACTAGGGCTTGCAGGAAATAACAAGGTACAGGACAGCAACACAAAGATGGTTTCACACACAGCTACAGGGGAAGGTCAAAACCACCATGTAGTTTCTTTTCTAGGTTCAAGACCATTCAGGTCACTGGCCAAGTACTTTTGCATTGAGGGAAATATAAAAGACTTTGTTAAGAGATGTCCAAATAACACCATTGAAAAGCCATCACTCCTTCTAAAGAGGACACTGAATTAAAGACATGTAAGAGTTTAAATCATACTTTCTGAGTCTGAGGATTACCAAAGTATGCTGAAAATCTGGGTCAGAATTGTAAGGTGGACAGACCTAAAAATGCTCCTACAGTGAGATTCCCCGCAGGGATGTCTTCCCTGCTCCCTTCCAAAAATATTATCTTTCACTAGAAAAATTAAGTACTCATTTTTAGAAGTCCTAATAGCACAAAGTGTCAGGGCCACTGCAGAGACTGGGAACATTGCCATGCAGGGGTCTCTCCACCCTCCCTCCCAGGAGGAGCATCCCTGGGAGACGCAGCAGCGCAGTCACCCTGCATTAACATTGTACAGTGAAAGAACATCTGAGAAAGTACATTACTCAGCTTTTTACAGTCAGGTAGCAAGCTTGTTAAAAATAATCAGAGCCTTTACTCAACGCTGGCTTCACTTCACTCCAAACACACCACTGAGGAAGGCCGAAACTTCAAAGACTGAAAAATCTGAAAAGAACCCAACTTCTGTAAATATGTATTTGGGGATATGGAGGTATTATTATTGTGCTAGCTGTATAGTAAACTGCTTACAAAGTCTGTCAGAAAAAATAATCAAAGTTATGATGCAATTTACTATTGCTAAAATTTGATGAGAAACTCACTTGAGGGTTAACAGCAAACTATTAGAAAAGCAAACACTTCAAATCGACTCTGTTTACCAAATACCTTCTTCAGACCACCATTTGAGCACTCCTTCTCTCATTCTTTATTCTACTGAAAACAGCACATGGTTACAAAACCTGCATTGTTCCAGCTACCATTCAGTCTTTCATGAATCGCAGATCTCCAGCACAATACAAAAACATTCAAGCATTTATTCTTGGAAGGGATCAGTGTTACATGCGTGATGTTTTCATTCTGAGCCTGCACAGGCAATTTGTTTACTACACAATTATGTAAAAAAATGCACATATGCAAAGGCAAGGTAACAAATTCTTCCTCTTTCTTTGCCCAGGACAGCTCACAAGGGATGGAAAGCAGAGCTTTCTACCAACAACAGGGTATTTCTTTCCATTACATTAGTAAAATGGGACAAACTGTAACTGAAATACACCTTACAACAATAGATCTCTTCGGAAGAAACTAGTTCTGGCTCTTCTCAGAGAACAAATGCAGTAAAGACAGGGGTGACAAGAACAAAGGGATGCCAAAGGAGGGGAAGGACTCCCACTTTTTTCACCTATATTAGCCCACACCATCTGCAAACCTTACCTGGACAGTTCTGCTGACACTTGAAAGGTGGAAATATAAGATTAAAGCATCACAGAAGACATTTGCTACTTGTCAATGCAAAATAATGCATTCCGTTTTGGAAACCATTCAAAAATATAGTTTCAATATAAATGCCTACCAAGTTTCACGGAACACAAAAATAAATGAAAAAATGCAAAGCAGTACTACTCCTTACAAAAACCAGTACATAGGCTGTCTACAAAATCTCTCTCTGAATTCTGAGCAAATGAGAAGAAAACAAAAGGGAACCCTTTATTTTTCCTGCACAAAAAAGACTGCAATACTGTATATTGTGTATACACTGGTGGAGCAATGACAACTCCATCTCATACATCAATTAAATCCACTGGGGAATACAAACCTCTAGCCATTTTCCCAAGGACACAATTTAAATAGTAAATTACAGATTTATTTTCTCACAAACAAAACAAACAATAAATTCAGGACAGTGTCCCACAAAGACCCACAGGTGAAATGTGAAATGCTCCTCACCTAACCAGATCAATGGTGAGGAACATCCCTCATCCCCAAGCAGAATGATGCTTCCCTGTGAAACCCATTACCACTGAAGCTACAGATACTACCCATAAAACCGCTATACTCGTAAGACAGACCAACACCAAGAGGATGTTGATTTCTTGTTCTGAAAAACAATGTAGCTTACTAGCGAATCGCTGGGACTGCCAGCTTCTGAAAGTCAATACAGTGATGAACTGGACCACCAATCCAGACTCAGAGCCCGGCCTTCCCTCCACCAGCACAGTGAAGGGCCAAGACAACCAATTCTGAACTACCACACAGAGCTAAATCAAACATAACTGAAGTGCCCATGCATATGGATCACATAGGGTTTTCTTTTTTAACAGATGTTAAACCTTTTTCTAATTCTTCATTCAGTTTATCACAAACAAATTACAAAAATCAAATAATAAACTTATGTGTGGTCAGGCAAGCATCAAAGCACTCAGTGTAAGCTATAGGGTGTGAATGTAACAGAGTGCAACATTTGATCTGGGCCGCCTTGAGGCTGAATGGATTAATAGAAATCCACAAGCACCCACGCCCACAGTACAACTTCCAACAGCCCCAGCAACACTGCGCAGGAGTCTGCGCAAAACCTGTTTGTCAGCAACAATAACATACAGACATACAGCCATGGTCTAGTTATCACCAACTGGCAATGAGGTCAGTACACAGAAGAAAAAAACATGCATTGATTAATATGCACGCACACTCTAAGCTTATTTTGCTATGGAAGAGGGGATGTGTGGAAAATCAATTAAATCCACCCAATTAATCTAAGGACAGGCCTCCAGATAGTAATAGATCTAACTGGCTGCGGCATCAGCCCGTAACACACTGGTGTAAGATGAAGTGCTTATAGAATCTCAAAATCATTTAGGTTGGAAAAGTCCTTCAAAAGTATGAAGTCCAACCACTCCCCCAGCACTGCCAAGTCTACCACTGAATGACGCCCCTAAGTGCCACATCTATCTATGCATGTTCTAGTTTCAGTCAGGACAGGGTTTATTTTTTACAGTAGCCAGGAAGAGGGGATGGCCAGACTACTGTTATTTGATATCATCTCAGATCGTGGCAGTAGTTCGGTATGTACAAATTATTTATCTTATACCTTTCGTTGTTAATATTGTTGCTGTTACTGTTAGTTTTTCTTATTGTTCTTTCTGGTAAACTGTTCTTATCTCAACCAGTGATTTTCACTTTTTTGTGCCTCCAATTCTCAACTCCACCCCCAGAACAAGAAGGTGGAGGGGGGAAGGGGGGCTGGGGAAGAGGGAAGAAGGTGTGATAAATAAGATGGAGGTGAGAAGCCAGTGAGCTGTGTCTGTTTTTGGGAGTCTTGATGGGAGCACTAAATTGAGGAATATCATTCCTAACGCACAACAAAAGATCCCTCCAAGGATGGTGCCTCCAACCACTGCCCTGGGCAGTCTGTTCCAGTGCTTGACAGCCCTTTCAGTGAAAATTTTTTTCCTACATCCAGTCTAAAACATCCACCTCCCTGGTGCAACTTGAGGCCATTTTCTCTTTTCCTATGCTTGTTACCTGGGAGATGAGCTCAACCCCCACCTGGCTACAACCTCCTGTCAGGCAGAGTGTTAAGGTCTCCCTTAAGCCTCTCTTGATCCCATCTGGTGCCACAGCTGTGTATGTCTAAGGGGTGTAGCAAAACACTGACCATTTCCCCTTGGATTAAAGGGCTTCATTCTGCTCCCCATCCTTGTCTTAGAGCTCCAGGAGCTGGGTACTTAGGAAACAATGAGTCTTACTATTAAAGACTGAGGTAAAGAAGGCATTAAGTACCTCAGCCTTGTCTCATCCTTTAACACCATGTTTTTCTGTGCATCCATTAAAGGATGGAGATTCTCTGTAGCCCTCCTTTTCTTGCAAGTGTATTTATAAAAACAGGTTTTGTTGTCTTTATGGCAATAGCCAGATTAAGTTCTAGTTGGGCTGTGTCCCCTTTAAATTTCTCCCTACAGAACATCATGACATCCTTGCAGTCCTCCTGAGTTGCCTTCCCCTTCTTCCAAAGGTCATGAACTCTTTTCTTTTCCCCAAGTTCCAGCTTTTCTGTTTAACCTAGCTGATCTTCCCCACCTGCTCATCTTCCAGCACACTAGGATGGCTCGTTCCTCCACTTTGAGGAGAATTGTCCCATCTCTTTTCCTTTATGGAACCAATTTTGACACAGAGCATAGGCTGACTGCATCTTGGCAACACCTCTACACTAGATGAACTATCATCCTCGTTATTTGGTTGCCCTCCCAGAGCCTCATCCCTGTCATGCAAGGGCACCTTGGAAGTGAGGCATTTCTGTGGGAGCTGTAAGCAAGCACACATGGAAATGCACAGTATACTAAACAAGAAACCTCTTTCCGTTCTTGTCCAAATGCAATGCTGACTGAAAATAACTGAAAACGAGCACATTGTGGGTTTTTAATAGCTACAGCACTGAAAGTAAAGTCAATGACAAAAAAGCCTGATTTTGACTGCTCTTTTTATTACTGCTCCTGACTACAAACATTACTCCAGCACTTTATTTTTATCCTAACTCAACAGAAATTGTAAGGATATTGTAGCAATAATAGATGTTCTTTCTGAGAAGGATAATTGATAAAGGCCAAGAAGTCATATAAAACACCATCCACCTCTGAAACAATTATTTTGCCTGCCTGCTAGGCAAAAAATTTCAAATGGCTCCAAGTACTTCTCATTTACACTTATTTTAACTTCAGTTAGGGCAGAAGAATAAAATTAGTAGTGACCACTGTACAAATGGTAGCTAGTTAAAACCTCAAAACTTAAACCAACTTGAATTCTTCTTCTTGCACAATTACTGCATCTCACAGGACCCTAAAACTCCGAAGCTTAAGCACTGCATATTATCTTACACACAACTATGCTGTATTTATTTTCAGGGCAGTTTTTTTCCAGTTCAGGATGAACTTGGCACAGTAGAAGTGCAGGAAAAAAGAATGACTCCCAGGCTGGCAGGATTCTCCCTTGACTGAAAAGCTGCCGTGCTTATTTATCCCACACCCCAAAACTAGCCACCTGTAGTCTCTATGATCCCAGATGGCCTGCACATGATCATCTTCATTCCTTGAGCAGCAGAGCTCTGAAGCTGCAGGCTAGGCTGGGACCACCCTGGGCCCACAAACCCTGCCCTGCCTCCAGGCCTGTGTCCACCAGAGCACATGATTGATGCTATCTGCCTCATTTGACATTACTTTGAAATATGGAATATCCTCAATAAATCAAAAGCGCTGAAGCTGCAAGCACATAGTCTCAAGTGACACAGTAAAGCCTAAAATGTAATACAAATAGGAAGTGTTTTCATGTCAGAGTGCTGAGATTCCAGTATATGTAGGTTCAGGAGTCCAGCTATCACAGCCAAGCACTTCCTCTGTCATCAAATTTTGTATCTTCATATTCTTCAAAATTCACACCAAATTTCGTATCTGCTTTTTCTGTATCCTGAATCACACGAAACCTCAGCCTAGGTTTCACAAGGTTATTCAAACCTAGTTGTGGCAGAGGGACACACATATAAAACCTACTACAACTACTGCCCTAAAGCCCATGCCTCAGTCTCTTCATCCCACAATAATGCATCACTGCCTATCTATATCAAAATATCTTAATAGCTTCACACTATTCATACAACAGCAACTACATAAACTCAGGTTTACACATTTTCTGCTTCTATGAGCTGGTGCAGACCAAAGATCACCCTCTAGAGAACTGACTTCAGACTAAGGCCAGTAGTCTAGTTTTCAGTGTCAAAGAATTAAGCCATCTCCCTCCAAGACAGGCAGAATATTTAATTTATCCTCATTTGAGAGCAGCAACTCAAAATTTGGATTTTTTTCAGCCACCTTCATACATTTCTCCTCTGCTGCCAACCTAACACTGGAAAAGCGATTTCAGCAAACACATGAAAGCCACACATAATGCTTTGGTGAGAATATTAGTGCTATCCATTAAGGTTTATTAGACTTCTGAAAACATTGCTCGCTCTCTGCAAAAGTAAAGCCTTTTCACATGAGTTGCCACATCCAGCTGTTCCTCTTCATATTGCCCCAACCTTTTCTTGTTTCTAAGGCCCTGACACGCAGCAGAGCCACGTCTTGCATCATCTCTGTCAGCCTGATTTATTTGCAATTACAGGCAAGAGAGAGTATCTCTTCCAGCAGTAACACTGACTGAGGAAGATGTGCTGGCAACCAGTATTGCAGTGGCTAGAGAAGTGCATGTACTGTACACAGTCACTGCTTCTCTAAGTACATTCAGCTTCAAGATATGCAAAATGCAAAGTCAACGTAGAATTTGCTTTAATTATACTTTGTCATTTATTTCATCTGCAGGACCAGATTTGTAACTGGCATTCATTTAATTTCACTGTTTTAAAATATACACCACTGGTTAACTCAATAGATAATTTCCAGAGAAATACTCTGCACTGAGAGAACAATATCCCACATAATGCACATTTACTCCTTATTCCCAGCAGAATAAGAAGTGAAGCTCTCCATGTAACAAAAAAAAAAAAAAAAAAATAAAAAAGAGCATACCAGTGAAACAACAAACTGGGACTATCACCTATATGACAATAAGTGACCACGGTTTTCCCTTCTTGCATTGCATACCTTGATTATTTTTGCACTTCCAAGAATCACGTTGGGAAATACTACAGCAGTAGCTGAAAGAAGACATTGCAGTTCTGCCCAAACCTCTCTTTCCAAGATTGTAAATTTTTTTATGTAATGCTAAAGAACACTTCTAATACAGGGCCATAAGTAAGCTGCTCACTAGAAGTTTTTGAAATGACTGAAACTCTGATTGTTGTATTTCTTCTTAATTCTTATTTTAATGAAACAAAACTAAGAAAAAATAATAGCTGGAAGCTCTTGATAGATCATTAGTTTAAGAAAAACATAAGAATAGATGAGTAGCATTTAAATTAGTCTGGTAAAAATTCTGAAAAATACATGATGCTAGAGCATTAGCCTTTCTGCAAGTCACCTGAATATTTGACCATAAATTAATTATAAATAAGTGTTTCTTATAAAAAATTAAGAACTACCTCAACTCAAGCATAACATCTGAACTCTGATGCTAAACCTAATTCTATTGTTCTTAGGAAGAAGTAAAAGATGAAAGCTGAAAAATAATCCAGGTGCTCAGTGAAGAAGATTGAACAACATAGTATTGGATAATAAAGTAATTTATCAGCATCAAAACTTACAGCAAAAGAGCATGAAAATACAGATACATTATTTGAAATCTTTACTGACCTATATAAGAGTGTCAGAGTGGGTTCTATTTATTTTTCTAATTGTGTAACATTGTCATTTTCTAGAGATGGTTTTGTTTGTTGGGAGTGTTGGGAGCTGGAGTGTTCAACTCTGCACACACATTGTCACTATTGTGATTTTGCCTGATGCCAGGCAGCTCACAATACATTTGCTTGTGCAGACAATCAAAGGAAATAAAGTCAGATCTCAACACTGCCCAATCTGCTACACTCCATCTTTCGTTCTTTACTCTAGAGGTAAACTTTAGCATAATATTAGTGGGATGAATTTAGTACGCTATTTATTAAAAGGGAAGGCAGTCCAAGACAACCCCAAGCTTATATTTTCTATTCAAGCAAATACAAATTCAGAGGTACTAATGAGCCCTGTCAATCTGACTCTCTCCTCAGACAGGCACTATACAGCTAATCATAATTAGCATTAGTTATCTTTAACATGCATACACAACACACAAGCACACACAGTCTACTACCTCAACAGCCTGCAGTGCCATTTCAGACTTGTATTTCACTTACTTCATATCTACACTCTATGATCATTACCCCTTTTGGCAAGGGTCATTTTATTTTGATATCTATGAAGCTGTTTAGTATCTCCACCAAAAACAAAGTACACAAGAAAATTTGACCTACTCTCTGTGTTTTGAGTAATAATTTCTCTGAATTTCATTAGATTCTAAGTAGTCAGCACCTAGGGAAAAAAAAACCAAAAAAACCAACCAAACAAAAACCCAACAAAAAAAACCCCCACAACAACAAATCAGAAACAAAAACCCAACAAAAATCACACACACAGGTGCAGGTTAGGTACTTATGAAGCTTTGCCAGCTATAGCCTACATTCAACCATTACACACAAACTACATCCTTAAAACACCTGCTTCAACAGCCAGAAGAGAATGCAACAGCTACCCCAAAGCAGGGAACTGTCCCTTGCTCTTGCACTGCTCCTTTAAGCAACACTCTCAAAGGCCCTGAGACTCAGAAGAGATGTTTGGGGAGCCTGGGTCCCAGACACATGCCCTGCTCAGCTCAGCACATTTTATTCACAACAGTGGATATGACCATGGTCAAACGACACAAAAGAGTCACTAAGTGCTTTGTAAGATATATGGATTGCTTTAATCAGTCTTCCCCAAATGTCTGCATACCAATTATTTCCTGCCTATAAAAAGAGGAGTGATGAAAAAAAACCCAAAACCAACACTCTCTTCAAGGTGAACTTCTCTCTTTGCAAACACTGTATCCTCACCCCTTTATGTGGAGCCTCAGCACAAGTGGTGAGGATCTGACCATGGAGAAAGCGTACCCAGTGCCTTTATTAGACAGGTAACACTGAGAAACAGGAGAGCCAGCACCTCCTTACAACAACCAACCCATCAAAAGGAAATTTCCAAAGGAGTTTGATACTCACATTTTTCTTTTAGCACTCGCTGTTACATTTCTGATTACTTTCAGATTTACATTCTGAAAATGTGGCAGGTACACTACCTTAGACAAACAGTATCCCTACAAGCTGTCACAGCTGTAAGGTATTGGCCCTCCTACCATCTCTGCAGCTGCAACTGAATCAGAAATGGAGAGGACATGCAAAGCAGAACTATTTCCTCCAGTCCTCAGTGAGCTTCATTTCCAATCACGATTAGTCCAGTTACATGCCATTGACACCTGTGAAAGGCCAGCACGTTTTGGATGCCCTCCTAGAGAACGTTATATAGTAGAGTTCCACTATGGAACATGACATTCCAAGAACTCTGCAGTACAACATCAAGCCCAGTGCACCAGCACAACAGCACCTTCTCCTCACATATGCTTGTTCACATGACTTTGATATAAATGCCAGTATAGGCACAGCATAAAGCAACCAACTTTAATCAAAAGGAAACACCAAATCATAGAATCATTGGAGTCCAACTACTGTCTCTGCACAGAACAGCCCCAACAAGACCACCATGTGCCTGAGAGTGTTGTCCAAACCATTCTTGAACTCTGGTAGCCTTGGGGTAATGACCACTTCCTTGGCAAGTGTGTTCCAGTGCCCAACCACCCCTGAGTGAAAAAACCTTTTCTTAATATCCAACCTAAACTTCCCTTGAAACTCCAGCCGTTCCCTTGGGTCCTGTCACCGGTCCCCAGGGAGAAGCAATCTTTCCCTCCCTGAGGAAGCTGTTGACTGCAGTGAGGCCTCTGCTCAGTCTCTTCTTCAGGCTGAACAGACCAAATGCCCTCAGCTGTTTCTCATATGGCTTCCTCTCCAGGCCCTTCACCATCTTCACAGCCCTCCTTTGGATTCTCTCCAACATCTTTAGATCTTTCTTATATGGGGGTGCCCAAAGCTGAACACAGGAGTTGAGGTAAGGCTGCAACGATTTCTAGAAACGAAAGTGCTGTACCAATCTTCCCTATACCACAACACCAACCTATTCTATCCTCTATGCTCACTGTGCTATCTTCCCCTTCAAGGCTTCACTGTGATATATTCCCCTTCAAGGTTTAACAGGCCTTTCACTGGGGTTTAGCAACTGATAGCAGCACATGCCACACAGTCAAACAAGGCTCAGCATGAATGCTTCCAGTTCACGTTCCAAGAGGTTCTAAAAATAGGTGTACAAAATGTATATCCTAGCCCAGAAAGGCTAGGCTTACGGAAGCTGATCTTTTTTCCTCACTTACTTTGGCAGTTATTAGAAACAGTCTACCAACCTATCAAACCTGCTGGCAGACTGACCACCACTGACTTGAAGCATGAACTCATTGAGAACTGGCATGAGTTCTGGGAGTGGGGGGGTGAGCAGGGTATATCTCTCAAAGCCATAACTGTTCAAAACTAGTGTCTCACTTCATAAAGGTACGGGCAAAGCTGACAAAAAGATGCAGCTAATAGGGGAACTGCAGTGCCTTCCTAGAGCCTATATTCTTTGGTCTGCTGTGACTTTCCCAGGAGACAAGGGCACCTGCACACACTTGCTCCCTCCCATTCCAAAATATCATCTCAAGAGCTAAATTTCATTCTGAGAAAATTGTCTCCTTCTGACACCTCAGAAAAATCATCTGTGTAAGAACTGTATGTGCTTGCACACAGAGAAGGGAAAACAACAACCCGTGTAAAACACATCCACATGCTATTGCAAACCAAAAATTAAAGTAGGATGGCAAACACCATCCAAGTAGAGGACTCAGAAGAGGTGCTTCTGGAAGAGAAACATCACATGCAGCTGAACCCCATGTCTGGCGCTGCAGCTTCAAGGATGAGGACTGAAGGAGGGTGGCAGAGACCAACAAGCAGAGGAGGGGGGCACAGCAGCGATGGTGTAGGGGACACACTAAGCACAAGACTGAATATGAGTCTGTAAGACTTTCCACCATGAAAGGCAATGGGGGCACTTAGGAAGCATCACCTTACCTAGGGATAATCATTGCAAGCAAAGCGTGTGATTTTAACTCACCATTCTCATCGACTTCCATCATTAACTGGGAAGAGAGAGAAATCCACCTAGAGACATGGGTGTGTCTGCTAAGGCAGCATTAATAAAATATTTGCTGTATGTGTATCTTCAAGTACAACCGGGCTACATATTCCAAACAGTTTCAGGCAACCAAACCCATTTCCTAACTCAGAATTAGTTCTGCAGATAACTCCAGCTGCTAAATGTGTCAGTGGCAGGAAGGTGTTAGGGATTTATGTAGTACCTGCAGAAAAACAAACAAATCCAAAAAACCCAGTAACTACCACCATCATATAAAAGCATACATTTTTATTAAGAAGAAATTAACCTGTGTTTATACCAAATGTTTCTTCACACAAGTCATAATATGTCTTGCATTAGCAAGGAAACCAACTAGAAAACTAAAGTTTACTGAAAATGGAGGGGACACTGAGATGAGGCACCCTTATTCTAAATGACAATCTCTCTTTCCTTAGCACTGCATTTTTAGCTATGTCAAAACAAAATTCGGTTTTTCCAACACTCCTGTGGTATGCTCTAAGTGAGCACTTTCCTAAAAAATCCCAGCAGTGTGTTGTGAGTGCCAGTGATCCAGCAATCACCATAAGCATTTCTGAGTACCTAATCAAAACAACACAAGCTGTAGAATTGCATTATTGACTTTGTTCTGCAAACACAAATTCATAACCAGTATGCTGCTTTTGAAAACAAAGCCATTATATCCTTTCCATTTCTTAGCTGCTTGTGGGGTTTTTTTTTAAAGCTTTATGAAACTCTTGCCATTAACTTGTCAGCTGTTGCTTTACAAGCCATTTGCCCATTATTGTATCTTATAAGAGACTCTAATCCTTAAACCAAATCTAGGCACTGCACATAGCTAACACCTCATACTGTACCTAAACCCACTAATATCAAAAGCAAAAAGACCAACAGTCACTCTTCTAGGCACCAAAAAATGGGAGACTCAGTATGGAAAGTTGCAAGAATACTTTTAAAGTATATTGAAGAGGGAGCTACCAAGGGTTCTGTAAAAGTAAAACAAAAAAACAAAACAAAACAAACAAATAACAAATAAAAAACTAGAAACACACACAAAATCACTCCAGAAAAAAAAAAAAAAAAAAGCCCACCAAAATTTTAGTTGGTGGTTTTCTTTTAATTAAGAAACTAAGAATCATTTGAAGTCTGAAACAATAAAACACAGAGGGGAGAGAGTTTTTAAGTAGACTAAAACAAACCAGCACAAATTGTACAATTATATTTAAAAAGACATAATATGCATAATTTTAGTTTAACTCTCCTTAGTTTAACTCCTATTTCACTTCTACATTTTTTAATCTTCTTGCCTTAATACTCCCTTACTGACTAAAACAAAACTTTCTCTCTAAGACATACCTGTGTAGTCAAAATTCCCCATACACAGCTAGTGATACCCACCTCCTCCCCACCTACAATTTAAATAAAGTCTCCAAAGTAACACAGAGACAATAAACATTATTTTAAAGGAAGATCTCCAGAAAGCTGTGACCTCCCCACTTTGAAAAAGGAAAAGATAAAATTCATACATAACACAACATCTCCTATACACTTCAAGTGCCATATTCCAAAAGGTGGCAGGCCACTACTGCCTGCATGTCCCTCTTACCCCAGGTGCATTTTCTCCTTTCAAAGCACAAGAAGAACAACAAGGGAGACACGGCACACTAAAATCAAAGCCTTCTATGTTTTTAACACCATACCAAATTAGATGCCATTAAGTGACTTGGCTGCACAGGTCTGAAAATGTTGAGACACTTTCCAATGGAATTTTTATGGTTTTTATGGTATGTAATTGAAGTAATGGGAACAGTTGACTCAGCACACTCCCCCTTTATTTTCTGAATACTTTGACTCAAACCCCACATCAGTTCTAAATTTCTGTACCACCTGGCTTAGGAAGAAAACTTGGTATCCTATGACATACAGTGTTCATCAAAATTAAGCCAAAGGATGAATCTGCACGGAACACATTACCAAAATCTGTAAGGTTTTTAATTAGGAAATGCTAAACCACATAAAGATTAATTTGTAATTACAAGGCTTTCTCTCTATTCTTCCTTTTGATTCTTACAACAGAATCACTAGCTTTCCAAAGACACTCAGTAAGTTGTTTATTGCCTCTTCTCATCAACTCAGGAAAACTATTAAAATCTGGTTCTTACAACACCTGCCACAGAGCAGCAAGTAAAATCTTTCATTTTCCTACCCTTAAAGATCACCTTCAGACAGACCGGCAACTTGGCCACTGACATGACCAAAAGCAGTCTTTGAGCTAGGAAACCAATGACACAATGTTTCTCAAAGTAAGATGGCAAGAGTGAAAAGGGGGGTGGGAGTGGTGCTTCTTTGGGGTGTTGTTGATTTTTTTTCTAAATGAACCTTATATTGCATTGTTGTTCATGAAGTAAGGATTAAAACTGTTGTAGCACGACAAAAGAAGCTGAACACCAAAAAAGACAATACTGACATGAAAACAAATCTCACAAGAATTATGAGTTTAATGACTGCACAGTAAGTGAGACCAGGATTTTTCATTGGTGTAGAAGACACTCAAAAGCCCCTCTGGACCTGGTGTGATGGATCCTGGCAACTCATCAGCCCAGACAGGCAAGAGAATCTCAGCAGAGCAGCACCAGAACCTTTGGTAAGGGGACAAAGATCCTGGGATGTTGCAGTAGCCCTCTTGTTAAAGGGTAGAAATGCACTGAGACACACACTCTAATTCATCCCTGTGAAAGCAGTCCTGGTTTATTCCTCTTCATAATTCATCCATCCTGACTCCAACTGCTCACTGACTCCATCTGCAGCAAACTCCCACTGCTGATTTCCCTTGCAGACTGACTGCAGGTTCCAACAGCATACTCTAACTGTAGACTCAGATTGACCTCATAGAAGCAATTCCCTCTCCTGTTTCACCAGTCCTGCTGGATCATTCCTTCAGTATCTCCTTCCTCTTCCTCAAGATTCAAACCCCCACCCCACCAGCCAACCCACTACTTTTATCACACTCATCTTTACTGGATATAGCTGAGACTCATCAGGGGCAAGGTCACCTGTAATCCCTTCTCCTACACTGGGAGGTCTCCCCACCCACACTCCTGCAAAGGGCAAAATAAAGGGAAGAATTCAAAGCAAATCTTAATATTCTGGACAAGCACAATACAAACAAAACAAATGATACTCTGATGGAGTGGTGCCGACACCCACAATCACTTCAGTTTTCTTTCAGCCCTCTGGACAAGCTCACACTTTGCCAGAAGCCTAATTCCAGGGAAAGCTGATGGCAGCCAAGGCAACGGTATCATACTGAAATTTAACTTGCAGATTTCTCTGGAACTCTTCTCTGGAATTAAAAAGCAGTAAATAATGGATAAACAAAGCCTGTGCTCCAGCTGAAACACAGTATTCCCCAAAGGCTCCTGTGGCCTTGTACACCAGCCTCAGCTGTCACAGGAGCTATCATGCCTACCCACATTACTTAGTGATCTTCCTCACAAAGGTTTTTTTTCTCTGCAGACTCAGTCATCTAAAAATGCAAAAATATGAGAATGCATTAAGTACTCCTTATTTGTTGACATGAACCAATTTCTTAAAAACTGTTTCTTTCCTTCTTGAAAATTTCCGTTTTGAAGAGCCAAGGAGCGGGGCTGAATGCATGGAGCAAAGGCAACCATAAGCAGATGCAAACTTACTCAGCACTACCCAAAGCATCCAGGATTTTTAGTTTTTTAACAGTCCTGCTGAAACAAAATCTTTAAAAGGTTCAAAAAACTTATCACTCATTCTTTATCACAATTTAACACCAAGAAGAAACACTTTCCAACTGTGTCCTTTATTAGTTCTGCAAATGTTATTACATTTTCATCTGTGAAATCCCAAACTACAATAACCAGTTTTTCAAAGAAAACACTTGCTCACAACAGGCTTAAAAAAATAAAAACATCAACTTTAGGGCTTAATTATATTTTGATAACACCACATCTCATATCCTGAAAACAACAAAATAATTTATGCTGTATTTGCAACCAGTCTTATTGTCTACAAAATATGGTATGCCCAGACACCAGTGCATTCCCCTTAGGGTGTGTGGTTAAGGCATTGGGAGTACTGGGAGTACCACGTGCAAACAGAATTCAAATGCCATAATTAGAACAGAGAAATTTGATCAAACCTCTTCCACATCACAGGTTATTTTTACATTTCTCCGGTTTACAATGATGATGCCATCTTGTATTTACCTCCTTGCAAAATTAGTTCTGCAGTCTTCATATCGGAAGGCAAAAAAATCAATTTATCTTCTCAGGTTGCTCCCAGCCTGTACTGCCAAAAACATGTCTCCAGTTTTCTATCTGCAAAGCCTCTCAGACAGGATACTTGGCATGCCTTTCCTTGCCTGGTATTTCTTCTTCAAGGAGGCAAATAAGACACTTTTCAGAATCTTCATTTTGATAAATTAGATTGTTCTTCTCACCTGGTTTTACCTCCAGAGTTGGAATTAATTTTTTTTGTTTTTAAATTATTTCTATCCATCAAAAGCACCAATTGCTGTTTTTGATGAGCCCCAGCTCTCTCTTCCCTATGCCCTTCTCAGAGAAGATGGCCTAGTCTCAACAGAGGCTCCAGGCCCCAGCATCCCTCTTAAACAGGAGGTATCACTTGACTGATTCACAGACTCAGTGACAAACACCAGTTTTACAGCAACAACAGAAAACTCAAGGCTTCCATCCACTACTCTTGAGCCTCACAAGTCAACAGCACTTCATACGTCACATTTTCTCTCTCTGGTCATAAAAGGAGTACATAAAAACCTTTTGTAACTTCCAAGTTTTCTTTCAAATGACAGTGTAGTGGTTTCACACTGGTCAATTCCTGCTTCCTAAATTAGCGTAGTGGTTTGAGAGTCCATGAGAATTAATTTACTCTTTTCTACTGTTAGATAGGATTAGGAGAGAAGCAAAGCAGGCTCAAACTTAAAAGGGTATAAAGACAGGTTTATTAACACAACTACAAGAGATAAAAACTTACTAAGAATCAATATGAAACCTTCAAAACACTTCCCCTCCCCCCTACAACTGTTCACTTTTCTACTAACAACATAGAGAGACAAAACCTAGGATTTTCAGTCAGTTTCCCTACTTTAAAATAGTCTTTTATCAGTTCTTAGGGAGAGGAGCCTCTCTCAGAAATCCCATGGAGACATTGCCACAAGAAACAGTTCTCTGGTGGCTCCCATGTCACGAACCTGCAGCCACCCAGAAACTCTGCTAACTATGAAGTCCATCCCATTTGGCATCTTTTCCCACACCTGTACGCATGGGCGTATCAGATGCCAGACTGTCCTACTATAAAACGAAGGTCCTCTTCATATATCTCTAAAATCATCTTCATCTCAAGAAAGAGAGGTCTTCTTTTTCCCTGGGGGCAGAAGGCTTCATATCTCTATCTTCCTCTGTTCAAAATTCTCCATTAGATCACAGCTATATCAGCTCATGGCTATGACTAGAACTTTGCATACCCCCAAAAAGCATTCTGTAAGTTAAAGGGGTACTTTAGTCCAGTCTCCATGGCCTCACAAGAAAAGTCCAGCCCAAACTAGGCAACTCCTCGATCTTCCTCCCACTTACGACTTTTACCCTCTCTCTCTTCACTGACTTCAGTCTCATGCTGTGTCTCTCCATGTTTCACTCTGCCCTTTTCCTCTCACTTGGGGAGAGGGTTAATGTCCTCAGGTCTCATTTGTGCAGTGAAAGATTTAAGATCTTGCCCGGGTCTGGGTCTCTCCCTCCCAGGCTGCGGCTCATGGTGTTAGATTTCAAAGCTGCGCTTACAGAGGGGAAGAGGCCTTCAGAGCATCATGCCGAGAGATCGAGAGATGGGAGTGGCTGGAGAAACGGCGGCCAGGATTTCAGTAGCTGGGTAGGCTGATGGATGCCATCAGTGGCATCAGGGTGGGCCTGGCCCAGTCCTGCTCCTGGGGGTCCAGTGGACACCTCCCTCAGCCCAGGCTGGTGGCAGGGCAGGCCTTAAGGTCAGCTGGATGTTCGTAGATGCGACCTCCCCTTCCCCTGCGACAGCGGCTGAGGCCTGGGGGCCGCACCAGGCCCAGCCCCGCTAGCGCACTGGAGTGGTGGGGCCTGTCCCAGCCTGCTGCACGGAGCGGGCCAGGCCAGTTGTTACCTGCTCCTCAGGATGGAAGGAAAAGGGAAATTCCCGGGCTCAGCTCAACTTTATATGTGTATCCACAAAGGCCCATCCAGCTTCTTCAGTGGTTATACCATGTGTCAATATCTAAAAATTGGCTCCTGATAGGTCCCTGTTCCTCTCCAAAGGAAACTCTAAGTTCCTTACAGAGAACTGTTTTCTCTTTAACTAAAAACCAAGATGTGTTAACCCACAACAGACAGATTAATTAAAACTTTCTTCCTCTTATCATTCAAGAGATACAATTGCCTTAAAACACATTAAAAACATTTATGTATGCACTGATATTCAAGCATGTCCAGCTTCACTCAAATCAAAGTGAATGCTTCAGATGAGACAAGCAACTTACGCCACCCCAATTTTTATAGCCTAGGCCTTGACCTGCAGTATTTTTGCCACTGCCCACAGCAGTTCTATGCTAAACAGTTTAGCATTTGTATTACAGCTATGTCTCGGTTTTGGAGATAAATTTCAGGAGAAAACGCCCTTTTTTCCTCTACAGGAATGAGCATTTCCTCTAAGGAGAAAGGGCTTCAGTAACTCCCTTTTCTTCTGACAATAAGAGAAATGGGTATCAGGGGATGAAAGTGAAAAATAAGTGAAACTGTTTCTTATCAAAGCAAGATATCCACAAAGCACAGTAAAAAAAATTTTTTTTGAACCTTACACCCCACCTTCACCTCGCCACGTGGCCGGGAGGCAAAGATGCCGGCTGCCCCTCTTCATCTCTGGGAAGGGAGGAGAAAAAAAAAAGAGTTCACACAGCAGCTGGGAACCTGTCGGATTTCTGGCATGGGTCTTCTCCTTGCAGCAGGCAAAGTTAACAGAGTTTAATGTCCTTTATTGTTTTGGTTCAGCTCCTCAGAGGTCTTGGGTTTGCGGTGGTCCCCTCCCCGGTGGGGCCAGAAAGAAAAACAAACCAAGCTGAAAACAGTTCAGGGCAGGGGGACAAAACTAAAAAACAAACAAACAAAACCAACAAAACACAGCCCTGCCAAGAGGATTTCCCGGTACAGCCTCCAGGCTGTCTGGGGCACACCAGCGAGAGAGAAATTGAACAGACCCCACACCCTGTGTTTTCAGGCTCCGGTTCCACCCCCCGGTTCATCTGAAAGATACCACAGCCATTTCTGGGCATAAAGCAGATGATTAGGGAATAAAGTATCATCATAAAATCACCCCAAGACAGCTACGGATTAATTTAAAAGTGTTTGACAAAGCTTAACTCTCATTTGACTATGTTTTTAGAAACAGTTTAGACTGATTTCCAAGTAAAATGCTCTGATGTAATTTTACCCTGCTATTCATCAGCAATTACACTTTTCTCTCCAGGCTCAGCTGTCCACTGGATTTTCTTGCAAACACCTTCAGAAAAGCATCAATTCCTCTGACCAAATGAACACCTCCTGGATCAGGAATGTTATGAAGATAGCCGGGGCAAGCCAGCAATCCTCCTTCCCTCATGGCACAACAGGAATGGCATCTGCCCCTCTCCCACCCACCCATCTCATCTTGGCCATTCACCAAATAAAACCCATGCAGGCAAGTGCTGACTTTTGTCAAAAATACTAGTTCAGCCTGGATTCCACAACAGAAGGCTGTCAGCCAAGAGATGAGACCATGACTAGGAAGAACACTCTGCACATGGAAAAGGAGAAACTGGCTTTTCAGATGCTATGGCTGGCTGGAAAAAGGAAAAAAATCCTGACAACTTATATTACCACTATGAAAACAAAAGAAGACTATGCCAAAGTAGAAACAAATCTAAACAAAAGTGAAAGAAACTGTCAGTGTTTAGGTCCCCTTGGAAGACATCACAATTCTCTCACTCACATGTTTGTGTTTCTGGGATTATTTGGTCTTTTAGGCTCTCTAATCCCCCTCCTTATCCTTCTGCATAAAATTTAAATATTAAATTTTAATTTGGGGTTTTTTGTTTCATTTTTTTTGTCTTTTTTTAAAATTAAGTAAAGCTGACATGCTCATGATAAATCTGGATGTTGGAATTACAGACAAATTGCCATCTGCAAATTGCTGGCAATCAAGCACTAGAAGAAAAGCAATACTGAAAGAAATATAATTTGGAGTTCC
The DNA here is from genome assembly GCA_013397395.1 of Sinosuthora webbiana. Lineage (NCBI taxonomy): Eukaryota > Metazoa > Chordata > Aves > Passeriformes > Sylviidae > Sinosuthora > Sinosuthora webbiana. Next base: position 96,170 of record VXBN01009784.1, on the reverse strand, counting down.
AAAATTCTCAGTTTAAAAAACTTCAGCATCATCATCCTTTTAAGACATAATGGAACTGAGGACAGAATTGGCAAAAGAAAACAATAAAATTATGATGCTGCAAGATGAGTCATTAAAAGCTATTTTATTCTACTTCATAATTAAGAGAACTGGGCAGAGGACAGACAAGGCACACATAGCAGAGCTGCAAAAGAGTACCAAACAAACTTCAAAACAACCCGACAGCTTAATACATGTGACAGGTCTAGATGCTCACTTATACTATGCACGCACAAACCCCTCACATTTCCATACTGGAAGCATTCAACAGTTAGACATCAACCAACCAACATTTAGTATATTTAAATTTAAAACACCTTTAAAGAAAAACAAAACATCAAAAATAATGAATGCTTTTTAAAAACCACAACCTTTTTATTGCATTGCATTTTCTTTCCTTTATCAGTTTACCTTCACCTAATAATGTTGTATTTTCTATTGTTTACATAAACAAATATGTATACAACATATGGGATGTATACTAAGGAGAGGTTTTTCCAAGGGGAAAAAAAAAAACAACTAGAAGCCATTACTTAGTTCATGAGGAGCTTTAAGAAGTACCAACTATGAAATCAAACCTTTAACAACAATACTTCAAAAAAATCTACTTCCCCTTGTTTGCAGGTAGAGCATAGGCATCAAATAACTTGTAGTTACATCTGAATGATGAGAAAGCAGAATGCAAAAATTCTATCAGTTCAGGACTCTATTTCAGATCCAAAACTGCAGCTACAAATAAATTTACACAACTAGGCACAGACAAGAGAACAAGTCAGCCATTAGTCATTTGTCACAAAACCGTATTATGTTATCTGACCGGGGAAAAAAATCACCCCTTTCCAGAGACCATAATTTAGAGAAAAATCCATTTTACAGGGTTAAATCTTCAGAATCAGCAATCTCTACTTTGTGCTGATAAGGTAAGAGAAGGTTTGCTGCAGGCACACAGACAATGTAATAGTATGACAAGGAGACTGGAAACAACTCCAGAATCCTACCCAATCTCTATGTTTTTTAATGTGTGTGTCCATTGGACACTAATTCCAACTGTTGGAGGTGAATGAGGTAGCAGTTTTCACTTTCAACACACGCTAAAAGTATATTTCAACTCTAACAGAATCAATTAACTGTATTACCTAAATTTAAGCTGTATGTGCGTAAACTTCTGTTTCATAGTGTCAGAAACCTTGAAGTCCAGTATTAATACAGTTCCACAAAAATACAGGGAATTTCCCAACCTCCCCCCATCTTGAACACCTATTATACATGTGTTTTCTTTGATTAATTGTAATTCCAAACAGATTTTGTAAATCACACAAACTGACATACTGGATCACTTTGGTAGCTTTCTTAGGTTGCAATGCAGGATGTAACCTGCAATGTGTATTCTATTATCTGCTGAAACCAGGTGGGGAGAAGCTAATGGGCCAGCTGTTAAAACCAGGTGAGGCAGTGCTCTTATCTCTTCCACAAGCCATCCTCCCTCCAGAGGGATATCTTCTGTTAATGGGCCGTTATGGCTCACTACATGACTCATAAAAATTACATCATCCCATTGTGAGATGCTCTGCCCAGTGGGAAGAGCCAAGCATTTCTACCTGGATAAAACCTGAGAAACAGAACACCAAGGCAGCCTGTTTTCCACTGGATTTCCCAGAGGAAGACCAGACCCATCTTGCCACCACTGGACCCTTCTACAGGATTGTCTCTACTCCAACAGAACCAGATCTGTCACTCCAGGTGGACTTATTTTGGACTGCTCCCAACACCCTGACCAATAGGGTGTTAGTTCATATTTTGACTCTGTCAGTGTTTCTAGGATTTTTTTTGTTTGCTTGGTTTTTTGTACTACCACATTCGTATTTTTAATATTCCTAGTAAAGAACTGTTATTCCTATTCCCATATCTTTGCCTGAAAGCCCCCTTAATTGCAAAATTATAATTTGGAGGGAAGGGGTTTACCTTCTCCATTCCAAGGGAAGCTCCAGCTTTTGCCAGCAGACACCTGTCTTTCCAAATCAAGGCAGTAGCCTGCTCTGAAAAGGAACCACTTTTAAATGTTTTTACTAACAGGCACAACCAGTTTTGCCCCATACTTGTCATGTGTTATTTGCTGTGCTTGAATAGATAAGCTCTGCTCTGGGGAAATGCAAGACCAGATGAAGAACACAGAATTCCTATCTGGATTAGCTCCAAATAGGTCAGTGGGAATTGAGTGGAGTCATCCATCCCTGAATGCACTTCCTTGGAGATTTCTGCCTTTTTGCAATGTCTTGACACTAAGTTTTAACAACCAGACACTCAAGAGGGGTGATATATGAAAAGACTTTCATGCCCTGCTGCTAGTCAAAGGAGCAAGTCAAGGCAAAGAAGCCAACACCTTAATTAAATGTTATTGCACAAACTGCAGTAAATGTGGTTTTGGAGGTTGCTCTCTTCCCCAAGGAAGCTGCCTGCTCTTTTAGATGGGCCAGCCCAACTGCTTGTGGCCAGTTTCCAACTCAGGTCTTCTGAAATGTTTGCCAGAAGATGACCTACCAAAAAACATACAGCTCGTTCCTTTCAGTGCAGCACAGATTGTAAAACCAGCCTAGAGAGGGGTCACAGAGCACTTAACGACTGGTGGCCACTGGAGAAGCAGCTCTTCGCAGCCAGCTCCTGAGTGAGTTCGGCTGCCAACCAGTAGTTAACTACTGTCTGGAAAGAGCACCCAGACTGCAAAACCACAAAGCACCCTGGCTCATGTGCTCCTCTGTCTAAAGCTTGGCTGTCCCATGGTCCGTGGAATGTCATTACTTGGCCAGAAGCTTTATGTCTTTTGGAAAGCCTCAATCTATACTTACTTACCCTTTAATATTCAATCCTCAAGACCAGATGAAGTTCTCCTGAACTTGCTGGGAGGACTATCAAGAAAACAACCATAAGTCCCACTCCCCAGATGAAGAAGTCAGAGCACTCACAAAGCTGTTACACTGAGAGCTCCAGTAAAGAAACCAGCAACATCCACACCTACTGCTCGGTCCTGTTTCTGTTAATCAGTGCAGGGCAAGAAACCTGCACAACCACGTAACAGTGGTGTCCTTAAGGTCAGTAGATGCTGTAAGGTTTTCCATCCTTCTAAAAAATATGACTTATTTGAACATCTGTACTTTCACACTCCAAGATGTGCTTGTCGCTTGGAAAGCATGTTTTGCAAGCCACTGCATTGATTACAACCTTAGAGTGTACCACCCCTTACCCTAAATTCCATCACATGAAATTTTTGGCTTGTAATTACCTGAATCATTGTTCTGCTAAAAAGGGCAGAATCAAAAGAATCCTATATCCTCTATACAGCAAGGAGCTTGAGATGTGGCATTCATACACACACACACACATATATATGCAAACATACCAATGTGCTGTAATTCAAATTGATCTCCTTGAAGAGAGGCCATTATCCACACCTATTTTGTTTCTCTTTGGTTCTATGAGTAAATTGTCACATGGAAAGACAAATATTTTTGGTGACTGGACACATCTGGAGAGCTCTGGAATCTTCACGATTTAATAATCAGGTAGCTCTCTAATGGTTTTTCGGTCTAAATGAAGAAAAAACGCTACGTTTCAGAACCAGTATCACATTACAATCAAGGACAGAAAAGTGACCTACTTAGGGTATCACCAAAGAGAGCAGAAAATGTGTTTTTGAAACTTCAGCTACAGGTTGAAGGAGAGTTAAGAGAAGGTAGCAGACTCCAGATCAGGCTGTGAGAATGAGGGCTAATCAGATTGCAATCAGCCTTAAGCAAAAAACAGGTCTGAGTGAAAGTTTAACTTCTCTTAAGAGTCCTTTGACTCCAAATTATTCCAGGCTCGAGCTTGCTATCAGCATTCCTCAGCCTGGCAGCAACTGTTGTAAACTCTCATCACAAGAGCACGTTCTAAGAGCTAGCCAAGCTTACATAAAGTCCTTGTTCAGTATTTTTTCAATTTGCTTTAGTTTTAATCTTCTTATACCACAGGATTTTTTTCAAAAGCCCCAGAATTTACATCCAATAAAACACAACTCTAGACTTACTTTTTAAAACCACACCAGACATCTCACCTAACAACTACAATGAACCTACTACAATATATAAACCCAATTACATTTTTATCAGCAGCAGTCTTCACCTCTTTGCTGGGTCGATGTAAGGAGGTATGTAAATGTCTGCTGGTTTAATACACTCTGTGCACTAGTAAGATACAGATGTACGCATACAGTAATGTTAAATGTAATACATTATATATGCAAATATGTTCACGGGTTAAATATATGTACCTACATTATCTTGATACATAATGTGTTTTAATGCATTATGTGTATGCATACATGCATATACATATACATGAACATATGTATATACATACGTCAAATATAATTTTTATTTATTAAACTGAAACACAAATTTTTCAACTTCTGGTTATTGCATACCTTTTTTGGAAGGTGTAAAAATTACATCACTCAGAGGATTCAGGACTAAGGACATCAATTGAGCCTAGAGAATTCCAACACAGGTGAACCAAGCAAATAGTGAATGGGGCAGGCTACCCAGAGAGGTGGCACAGGCTCTGTCCTTAGAGCTCCATTTTCAACTGCAGAAAGCCCCACGCAGCCTGGTCTGCTTTGGGCACAGGGTCAGACCAGAAACGACCCTCAGGTGATGCTATCCCACCAATTTCTTGACCAAACTTCCACACCCAACAGCTTGTGTTAATTATTTTACTGAGTCACTAAAAATAATTACTTTACTCAGAAAAACAGCTGTCATTTTGTCAAGCAATTAGATGAAGTTACTATGCTCTTCAGCTATTTTGCTTTGTTTTGGAAAAGAACTACTAATTAAAAGAAATTGTCCTACTTTTTCTTCACAAAACTTATAAATCAAACTGTTTATTATCCCTCACAGTATATTAAACACATGCAAAGAGCAAGTCATGAAGAGCCAAAGCAGATCTATGCTTCTTGTGCGTTTGCCCTATAATTCAGCACTGATCAATTAAAAATGGGTAAGGGAAATGGTTTACATCTATCACATAAACAGCTCATGGGGGAAAAAAAATTAAAAACATGAAGATCTTGTCAGCTTCCTCAGTTTTCATACATGTTTTGTGAAGAAGCACAAGAGTTGATCATGTTTCTTCCACAGAAAAGGCTTCTGAAGATCATGCAAGTCTCAAAATTGTCTGTTAATCATTAATCAAACAAAAGACAAATGAAAAAGCAAGGGAGAAGCTTCTTTTCTTTACTGGCTCATTTGTTCACCTGACTGCCAAGGATCCTGATGATCCCAGAGAGCCTACCCTATGTACCCACTCAGCCACCCACCCCATGTCAGCATCTTAAATAAAAGTGCAAAAGGAATCTGGCAACAAATGCAAACCTTTGCCAGAGAAATTTGGGAACAGAATCAACAGAAAGAGGAACTGAAAGTCTGTAATAGAACCAAAGCAAAGGCTTTGCTCCCCCTCCCACATTTAAATGTAATTTCTTGAAAGATCTACTAGGAAACTAGACAATTAAGAAACAAATATTTGGGGCCTTCTACTAAAAAACAAACAAAACCCGCCAAAATAAAGAAATAACCCATAAAGCACTACATTACCCAGTTTAAAGAAAAACACTGTCAAGAAACATCTTTTTTGTCTTCTTTCTGAGGGTCAGCTTATGAGATACCAATATCTTAACAATTTCATTTCAGTCAGCTGGTAAAGGAGCCTTGCTTAGAAACAGTCAGAGCAGGGAGTAAAATACGCATGGCAGAAACCTCAGTGTGCTAATGAGAGGAAATTATTTATAAACTGGGATCATTCACACAAATTCACAAGAACAGTTACTGTCAGTTGCATTTATCTACTAACACCAGACAATTACTGAAAAAGATTAAACGCGCAAAAATAGCTACTGCAGAATATGGCAGTTTCACAAACCACGACAGCTCTCAGCCAATGAATTTCCCAACCACAGTGAGTATGATTCGCATGAGGGTCAGAAAGTAATATGCTAAGCAACTATGGCATCACCAGGACATCACTATGGAATATTTCCTTTTAAGATGCTAAATCATTATTGATCTACCTGTAATTTTCGAAAGTAATTCTTCGTGTGTAAAATAGAAAGAATTTGTTTTGTTCCTGCTTTTTCTCTTCCTTACACCATTTCCCAAAGCAAAAGTACACTACAAAGCAAAGTACAGATTCTTTACAGCTTTCCAGAAAGTATTTGTTAAAATGACAGGAAAAATATTTCATTTCAGAAAAGAGATCTACAGAAAATCTACTTCAAACACAAAAAAATTCACCCTTTAGCAAAAAGATAGTTCGAGAGCAGAACATGCACACGCATAATTCCTATTATAAAATATTTTAGTGTTATAAAAACAAGTGGCTTGCTCAAAACATCAGCCTTACAGAACCAAGACTGACAAACACCTTATCACAAGACCACCAAATATTAAAACCTACTTCACCATCAAACACAAATGAAAGGGATAAATGCCAAGCCTCAAACATTCACATGGAATGATAGAAGACAGAAAGCTTCTGCAGAAACAAACATCAGTGCCCATTTCAGTAAATGTGTCCAGGCAGAGGATGTCTCAAAATTCTGGCCATCACTAAGGCAGACATCATCGCAGAGGTCTCTGAGTATAGACGTTCAGTCCTCCTGAACAGTTCTGGTGCAAAATCCAAGCCTCTTCTCTTCCAGCACCTTTGCAGTGGCAACCCCTACACACCCATCCACAAGGCCAGGGCTACAAGGACCCAACAGAAAAGCCCATCCTTCTGTGGTCTATCTTGAAGCATGTTCTCAATCATAAAATCTAATTTTTTAACTAATTTTTTTACACACCGAAGGAAAACATTTCCTTCTATTACATTCAGACAACAAATGGTTGAAAGAAGCTACTAAAACCCCAACAAGTCCTATAACTGGAAGCTTTAAACGTCTGAGCATCTCTAGAAATGGTCAGCTTGATACATCCTGCTCAATGTCGGAACGATCATGCCTCAAAGCACGAGTCTGTGGCTGGCAGCCTTGGCTGCAGAGACGGAGGGCTGGTATGAAGCTGTCTCCTTTTATTCATGGGATACTAGGGTCCATCCCGGGAAGGGCACCTGAGACCTGCAACCTCATGCCCTGTAGGGGAGGCGATGGGGGACCGCGAGCATCCGTCTCTACTATCTGCCTAAATACTGCCATCCACCCCAGCCCTCGACCTCCCCAGGAGAAGGGGGAATTGACACGGGAGGAGGACAGAAACCTTAGTCTTCAGGCCGAAGTATGGCAAGCAGGGAGCGAGGGAGACCAGAAGATGACTCACCCCACCCACACCTTCTTCTTTGAGATCTGGGGGGGGG